>JASDQU010436067.1:21511-35267 GCA_032191745.1 Picea mariana | reverse complement strand
AACACTTAAAAAATGGAATCATATCATCTATTAAAAGAATAATATGTAGCAATTCTCTTTGACAAATTCCTGACTATTTATTAACCCGCAATATGAAAATGTGAATATATACACACACATAGAGAGATCCATCTTAACTCGGGAATCTTTGAAGAATTGAGAGATTTGCATCTCAATTTGTTTTTGGATTCCTATGGGTTCTTAGTAGATATTGAGATAATATGGATCTATGTTCGTGTCTATGATAAAGGAAGATGAATATTAATGTGGAATGAAACCCTAACATAGGTATATGCCACTGTAAAAGAAAGTGTTGTATGTATCACATAGATAACAACCATAACTCAAGGATGTCTCATGTGCCATGAAAGTGAAACCACTAGCTATGTAGGGTTTCTTTTTCATTTTGAGGGATGTTGTTATCTCAATGTTACTGAAGTCATTCTAATTTATTCGGTGGTGAGAAAATAATATTATATATAACTTGATAAATAAAACTTAAATTAGATTGAAAGTTTCATAAGCTTGGAAATTTATCTCTTATGTTGACAAAGATCATTATAGTTATCTTCTTAAGCTGCTCCAATTTATTTCAACAGAGAAAATCACGAATCAATTCATTTATACCATTTTGTGGAATATTATCGCTTACTATTCTCATATCCCATCACAGTATCTGTCAGAATTATTCTGATGGGTTGCAGTAGACGCAATTCAAACATAATTCATGTTATTAACATGTACAGAATTATATCTTGGAAATATTGGTCTATATTCGCATCTCTATGCAGTGTAAAGGTGATGCACTTGTAAAAGGATACACAGAGACATATTGGTTTGGAACTGATGCTCCAACATAGAACACCATTGAACCGTGGTATATTAAAAGGTAAAAATACATTTACTATAGTTACAAAGAAGTTACAGAGGTTAGTATAACTTACCAAGTCATGTAACTATAGATCAATTATTTAAGGATGTAATTAGCTTATTTTCCTTAACACTCCCCCTTAATTGCATTCGGTAATAACATTAACTAAAACTATCACTATCACCATCTTCCCTTGGACTAAGCTTTCTTCTCATCTTTGATGGTTTACAATGCATTAGAATCAAATATCATTATCACCATCTTCCCTTGGACTAAGATTTCTTCTCATCTTTGATGGTTTACAATGCATTAGACTCCCCTTTAAACATAAATTAGCATTCTCCCTTAAACATAACTTGGTTCTATCCATCTCACATTCCCCTCCTTAATCTAAGATTCAACTTATCCAATTCAAAATCAAGCTAGCATATGAGTACACCTGACACCCTCGTACCTACTCTAGTGGTTCATTCCACATCTTGATACCACATCCTCTCTATGCATGAGGGGGATACACCATGCACTATAGTGCTACCTGTATGCATGAATAAAAGGGCTTACAACAGACTTGGGGAGATCAACTTTTCTATGGATAGACTTTTACAACTAGGACCAAAACTCTCTGGGTGTTGGGTACAACTGATCATGCACCCCCAAATTACAACAATTCATGTATAAAGGTAGTCATATTTCTCCATTTCCCATGCGATATAATTTACCTCCATCACTTCATAGTGGATTCTTATATTTGTTGATGAATCCATACCAAAATTTGTGTTGAATTCAGTCTTTGTGCCTATCTCTACATCTTCTTTGCTCCACTTCAATCTTTTCATTCCTTCACTTTCTTCGATTGTGAACCCTTTATCCATTCTGTCAATCCTTTCTTTATCTCTCCACTTATGTGATATATTTTCATTCTTCATTTTATTTCACACCAATTTAATTTCAATCCAAATTGATTCACCCTCTCTGAAGCCACATTCTTCCTCTTGCCATACTTCATCATGAGTCTTATGTCTTTTATTGCTTCTGTCTTTTTCTTTCATAATTTTTTTCTTGATATATTCTTCTTCTTTGATCTTTGTTTTCTTATTTTCATCGTAATTATGTCTGGTACTCAATGATTCCTTTAAATAAAACTTTTCTATTGTCGAAATGGCCAATTCCAACATAGACTCTCAAAACTTGTGACAATAGTTGACCAAAACTAAATGCAAGTACAATAATCACTTACTTTTCTTCTACCCATACTTATAAAAAATGACATGAAATAATTGTTAAAACATCTTAAGATGACTTCATAAACTAAATTGAGGTATCGGGTAACATCAAACATGCACCTCCAACTTCTCAAACCAACAACTTTTACATAACTTCTTCAAAACTTCTCATTCACAATGATGATTTAACTATCTTAGAAAACAATTTCACTTTGGTATCGACTCTTACAATGTTCGACTTGACTTTAATTTTCACTCACTTTTACCTTTTGAGATCAATCAATATAATCTCATCATCACCATGGTTTACAAACCAATTTCATCATCATCAACATGCATAAGCAATATATCCAATAATTTTCCATTGTTGTGCTTTGACAAGAAACCACTTAAAAATTAATTTATCATATGGACATTTTACCTTCAAACTGTGTGCCACATATTTTATGCATCCTTGAAGAATCTGCAGTTTCCTTTCTTCCCTGCAACAAAACATCCTATTCTCTAGCTTGTCTTTGTTGAAAGTTTCCAAGAGCATCTCAACATCTTTTTCCTTCTCTTCTTGTTTTTTATCTTTCTTCGGCACTACTTCCACTATGATTTTATGGTTATTTTATTATTCATTTACTCCTTCATCCTCAGAATTCAGTGTGGCATCCTTCTTGTTATTTGGATCCTCTGGGACCCTTTGCTTTCTGATTGTTGCTTAATCTTTGCACAATTCTTGTTGAGTGTGTGCACATTTCCTCCTTGCAAGATAGCTTTCATATTTCAGTAATATTCGACTGAACATATGTACATTCCACATATCCAACACTCCATTCAAACCCTTTAAGCATGGCACTCAATATTCTCTTACTTCATGCGATCCTCTTAACACTAGATCCTCTCTTTCTTCATGCGATCCTTCCGTGTCTACGATCCCTTACTCACAATTTCTTTGCGACTTCTCATAATCCAGTGAAAGAGTCCACATACCCTTGGTTCCTGGGCCCTCCAGTTATGGAGTGAGGCCCAGACCCACTCTGATACCATGTAAAAGAATACACCGAGATATATTGGTTTGGAGCTTATGCTCCAATGAAGAACACCATTGAATTATGGTATATTAAAAGGTTGAAATATAGTTAGAATAGTTACACATAAGTTACAAAGGTTAATACAACTTGCCAACTCATGTAACCATAGATCAGTTATTTAAGGATATGATTATCTTATTGTTCTTAACAGAACTTACATATTGGAGTACAAAGTATGGCTTTGACTGTAGCACCCTTAACAATGAAAGAATTGAAACATATTTCTTTAAAATCAGCTTTGACATCCATTGATTATTTTAGCCGCATCAAGAAGGTTCTATGGAAAATTTTGAAAGTGTTCTACAGTGTTGAAGCTTGAATATTGCAAGTTGCATTGTGTTTACTCATTTTAATGAAGTAGTATGACATGTATAAAAAAATGAAAAATTACTTTGGGAATGATATCTTATGCATAAAATCATCAAGGAAATGGAAAAATCATGTGTGAATATGGGCATGTAACCTCCAATATTAGGATGAGTGGAAGTAGAAAATCCAAATACTATCTAATGAACAAGATTAAAAACAAAATGGAAATATACCCCTAGCAAATGATTATTACTCTACATGCACATTGGGCATTTAAATTCACATATCCTCATTCATCATTGGTGTAGTGAAATCTAAGGGACCAACAATACAAGGTTGTAGGAATCACATAGATAACAACTACAAGACAAGGATGACAACTTAGCATGACACTAAAACCACTAGCTATGTAGATTTTTTTTTTTCATTTTGACAGATGTTTCTATCTCAACATTACTGAAGTCATTCTCATTTCTTCAGTGGTGAGAAAAAAATGTTTTGTATAATTGGTTAAATAAAACTAAAATTAGATTGGAGGTGCCATAAACTTGGAAATTTGACACTTATGTTGACAAATTTCATTCTAGGTCTCTTCTTTAAGATGCTTCAATTTATTTTCACAGAGAAAAACACAGATTAATGTTTTTACACCCTCTTACGAAATTTTATTTCTTGTTGTTCTCATCATCCCACCACAGTAGCTAAACTATTCTAGTGGGTTGCACCAAATGTAGTTGAGACATAATTCATGTTATGATGACCTGTAAAAATCCCATCGTGGAAATGTTGGTCTAATTCTCATCTACGTAGAGTATAAAGGAAATGCACTTACATATTGGAATACAAGTTAAGGCTCTGACTACAGAGCCCTTAACAATGAATGAATTGAAACATGTTTCTTTGAAATCATCTTTGACATCCATTGCTTTTTAAGCTGCATCAAGAAGGTTATATAGAAAATTTTGATGGTGTTATGATAAATTAAAGATGATATGTATTGCAACATGAATTTGATAATATTACTAATGCAATTATATTCTATCTCTTTTATCCACTAGTTGTACAATGTTGATGTTGAAGCCTAAATCTAGCAAGTTGCATTGCTTTTCATTTTTTTTTAATTTAGTATGACGAGTGTTAAAAATGAAAACATTAAATTATATTCTATCTATTTTATCCAGTAGTTGTACAATGTTGATGTTGAAGCCTAAATCTAGCAAGTTGCATTGCTTTTCATTTTTTTAACTTAGTATGACTGGTTTTAAAAAATGAAAACATTACTTTGTGCATCATATCTTATACAGAAAATCCCATCAAGGAAATGGAAAAATCATGTGTAAATATGGGTATGTAACCCCCAATCTTATGATTAGTGGAATTAGAACAATTGACTACTATCCAATGAACATGATTAAAAATGAAAGGGAAATCTACCCCTGACAGATTTATGACTCTACCTACATATTGGACATTCAAATTCACATAAATCCATTCATCATTGGTGTAGTGAAATCTAAGGGAGGAGAAATACAATGGCACTGGCCTGACCAATACTTTATCATCATTAGGCCCAAGATCAATACAACTTCATGCTTAGATCATCAACATAATTTAGTTGAACAAACAAAATCTCTTTCACACAAGAAGCAAAATTCCCTCAACATGGATGACCAATGAAAACATTTCAAGACTAGAAAACTGAAGATGGAAGGTTACGAGGATCACTAGATTGAGAACACCTATTGATCTAGGAGGATCCAAAATACTCAAAGAGGTCCAAAAGGATCCATAAATGCTTGAAATTTGATAGTCTCAAATTTTCTTGAAAATGACTTAATTGCGTAGATCTTTGCGATAGCTTTCAAACGACGCAAAAATCGCCTCAAACGGAGTTTGTATGCAAAATATATGGCCAATCAAGGTTTTGGTCAAACAAGGTCAAAGAGTCAAAGAGGGAGGTGACACGTGGAACCACTGGAAGGGTGACATGTGGCATGTCTATACAGGACCATATGATGTTGATGTGGAAACACCATAGAGCACCACGTGGCACATCGTACAACTAACTAGGAAAAGTGACAAGGAAATCATACAACATAAGTGGACAATCCAGGTTTTGACACATGGCATACAAGCATAGGTGGAACAATGAGAGCTTGTCATGTGGCAACCTCCCATTGGCCTTTTTCGATTAAGGTTTATTAAAATTTTATGGGTCGACTAGAGTTGAACCCTTGACCTCATGCCTACAAGCTAACGACTTACCAACATGCCAAAGGTTGTGACTTAATAGTCATATGACATATAATTTATTTGAGTTTTTTTTAAGTTTGAATCAACAGGAAAAAGGCTGAGGGTTAAGCCCTGACCCATGGTATATATATTGCAATGTAACCATAACCTACAATTGTGGGGGTTCATAAATATGTTCCACCGAAACACAAACCAATGCCAACCAAATATAGTATGTGGTTATAATAAAGCGCCGATAGAGGAGATGTCCGTGGCTTGACCCCATGACCTCCCCTCCACTATACCAATGCCCTAACCATTGCACCAAAGGCACCACATTTGGTGGATATTCCCATGGGGGTCGTTTTAATTTGATGGTGAGTCAACTAAAGGTTCGGACCACAGTTGGGTCTATGGCCTATTTAAGACCGGGCACATATCTCGAAGAGGACATATAGTACAAGGAATGCATGGAGTATGATGCATGGTATGGATAGTGCATTGGGAGGTGTGCCAAGGAGAGAAATCATAATGAGTTTGTCTTGATTTGCATGCCATGGAGAACCATCTCCAAACATAGGCATGTTTATACTCATTTTTCTCAGTTGCTTAAGAGGAGCATGATGGTGAGGACTGTTTTATGCTAAGAGGTTGTTTATGAAAATATTAGTTCAACTAGCCTTGTTTGAGAGTTTTAGTTCATTGTTTTGCATGCCAAAAGGGGTAAAATTGAGCTACTTCAGAATATGGTCAATATTATACTCATTTTTCTCACAATTTTGAGAATAATTCAATGGTAAACTCTATTTTTGGGTTTGAGTAGTAGAATGGAAGAGTGACTTCAAATTTGTCTTTGTAAGTCCATTTTCATTAATGAAGAACACTCTCATTATTGAAAGTGGACTTGGAGATGTAGCCTAGGAGAGGTGAACTCCATCATCAAATCTTTTCTTATTGAGTTCTTTTATTTTCTGTTATGTCATCTCGTTATTTTGCAAGTTATCATCATTTCATGAAGTTTTGGATAAGTAAATATTCACATGATATGCAAATATTTCAAATACAATCAAGAGAGATTCTGAATCAGGTTAGATGTTAAGATGTGTATTTAAATAATAATTTGGCATATAAGGATTTTTGGATCACCTATTGATGTTCTTCACCTAACTGACCTACCATATGAACTTAATTGGTACAATGCCCTGTGGTTTCGAGGTAATAATTTATATGGACATATTTTAAGCCAACATAGATCAATTTTGACTTCGGCTCTATCAAGCATTGAGAGAGATAAAATTTGTGGAAGCTAAAATTTTTTTGAGGGAGAAAAACTTGAGGAGGGTTTGCATCTCCATAGATTTAATCCTTTTGGGTGCTTCATAAATTTAGAATCAATATGGATCTAAGTTGGTGTGAATATGCATAAGAGTTTTAGATAGATATCCAGTCCATTATGTATTGGGAATACTCATGCATGAAGACATTCTAAAGATTCTATTCGACCAACAAGACAAGGGTTATAAACATTGGTAGTTTGTAGCCTTATTGTCTGTAAAGAAGTCATGCATGCTACCGTTTAGAGGGAATATCTTAATGGATCACTAGCTAATGTAGGTGAAACTACTCTTCCTTCACATCATTGAGCATACTTGTATCAGATGCATACCATGCATACTTCATCTTGACATGCAAACTCTCCAACATTACATAAATTTGTTGTGTTTGCAGGTGACTACCATATCCATTTTAATAATATAATATGAGGATCCAATAATTTCATTAAATCTAAGGGATTAAGAGTTAAACAAAATGTGTGAATAAGTACCACTTCTAGGGTTTTCATTAAAGTTTGCTTGTGTTGATGTTGATGTTGAAGTTGAGGTACTATTTTAGTTCATCCAATCTATTTACTTGTATAAATATTGTAATAATCAATGACACCTTGTCCTTCTAATTTTAATTAGACAATGATAAGAGTTGTCTTAATAGGGGTGAATGAGATGGATGGGTTTTAGACATGTAGTAGGAACATGTTAAAAGAGGCTCTTATTTCCTACATTTTGTCTTCATAGCCCAAATGAGAAGTATTTACTTTTGTTGCAATCATATTTTGTTAATTTCATTTTACATATATGCTTCCTAATTGAAATCCCATATATAATCTCAAAGGCTTGTGTTGATGTCCCATACTGCCGTGAAATGACCTAATGGTGTCCAAATCTTTCAGAGATACAGAGGAGGCATTAAAATTTTTTAAAAAATTATGTACGAAGTTAACACATCTCCCTTTAAGATGGATCTATGTTGAGAGAGTGAACCACATGGATCCATTGACACCTAAATAATGCCATGGAATTTAGCATAATTTGTATGAATGAATATGTTGGTTGTCTACCACTCTTGTACCCTGCAGATGAAGATCCAGTGGAAAATGTTATTTTCTTCAACGGTGCCCAATTTGTCCATTTCTCTTTAAATGTGTCTTCATTTTTTCTCATTTAGAAGGAAAAATGCTACCATGAACTTGGTAGTGAATTCCTGTCTAATTAACGTAGAAGGATCAATCAAGTATAGCCTCTTACTATGGTGGTAATTGTCTGAATGCAAGGCTTCAGGATTGGAACGTAATCTAGACATATCACTTGACACTAAAGGTCCTACTGTCAAAAATTTGGTTTTGTCACAAATGAATTAAGTCATTTTGTATTAGGATGCTCAGATGGGACTAGCAAGCAAATTTTTTTATCCATTTTTTGTTGATTTTGTCACTAAATTCCACTACATAAATTAGGTCTTTCTACCCGATTGCGCCCAATTTCACCATGACTACTCCACAAATTCATCAATTTCGACCTGGTTCTTGGCCCATAAAGCTTGAATTTTGTAGCCTTTTCTTTGATACCACAATGTAGCTTCCCTAACCCCCAAGCCTAGGGTCACTACTGCTATATAATCTAATACCGCAATGTCATGTACCCAACCTCCAAGCTTAGATCTGCTACTACCCTTTCAAGATATGAATGGAAAATGTAACATACCTAGGTTCCCACTTGGCCATGCCACATAAAATTTCACTCTGATAACCTCATCAACCATGCATGTTAGGCTCTTCAAAGGCTCTGCAGGACTCATGTATAGTCTGACTTTCATAGATTACAATTGTGTGGCCTAGCAAGCATACAAAAATATTCATAATTCATGTACAAGCATGCTTCAACATACTAATTAACCATCAATGCAACATGCAATCTATTCATTACAACACAACAAAAAAATAGACACATCACATCACCTTATACAAGTAATTAATCATCCATAGACATGAAACTTATCTTTAAAAGAAGCACCAACTAGTTGCATACCTTTTGCATTCCTCCCAACTGTAGACAATGTCGTTATATATCTCTTGGTGGGTCAGCCCCAAGCCAGGGCTATGACTGAGAATGACTCCACCAAGGAAAAGGAACTCACACGGGCCAACTAAGTTCTAACAACACACAACTCAAGACAAGGCCAATGGCACCAACTCCAACAATAGTTCCACCTCACAACCTCTTATTCCCCATGATCTATTCCACCCAAGGAAATGTACCCCCTTCTCTACCACCTTAGTCCTTTGGTTTTTCCCACTTCCCTTCTAGGGATTTCAACAATAGATTGAATAGGAAGTCTTAGAGCTCTGTGCCACTAGGAATTGAAGGATATCTCAAGGAGTTTACATGCACCCATTAGGCCAGCACATAGGGAAAATTATTCCCATCAATCCCTCTCTCTGGTATCAACCCTTCCCAAGGAGACCAAGGGAGAAAAAACACACCCAAACCACCAAGGATTTATAGGGTAACAAGTACAATACCTAGCCATTCCAAAATTCCACCAATTCGCTCCCAAACATGGAGTATAGTTAGAATGAGTGACGAACCCCCAAAACTCACTAAGCCAAAGGCTTAAGTATGCATGCACCTTTCTTGACAAGTGACACATGAATAACCATGTTCCCCTTCTCTTGGAAACAAATCCCACCTCTTTCGAATTAGGATAAAATAATACAAGACATAACTTTAGGCTTGGACTTTTAGGAATATTTTTATTATATTCCTTGTCTTATCCCCCTAGATTAATCCCTTCTCGCAAGTCCTTAACCCCCTTTCCCTCTCGTGGAGTCCTATCCACACATACTATTTTCTTCCTCAAGTTTGCAACAATGATGTATTTTATTAATATGCTAGTGTGATTTAAAAAATACGAAACTTGGCTCACTGACCACAACATACAAGCTCACCAAACTAATATCACACAGGCACCCTGGCCTAAACATTCATAGATACAAGGAACTCTAGCCCAAAAACCATCATGGCTCACCAACCTATATGAACATGTATACATTCATATACACATTTACCACTTGGGACATTACAATTATAGCCAAGGCCAGGGTACCTATATGACATCCAATTGGGCCTAGAATCAACGGAGGCATGGCATGAATAATAAATGTTTGATAAAACCTATGAAATCTCCTTGGTTTGTCGTATTTCTTTGAGAAAAATTATCATTCTATTTTTGGCATTCTTTTTTTATACCTTCAGTAGCGCAACTTTATCGAAATATCATTTTTGACATTATATGACATTCAAGTCTCCTGTAGAGTTAAAGTTTTAGCAGCATGACTTGTTGGATCATCATACATGCCATCAAGTTCATAAAATCTTACACTCACTATTGATGGCCAACCATCATCACTTTCTTGATTCTCACCACTCACAGTGCCTCTAGAGGCTATTGAATTTTAACTTGTAGAAGAAGTACATCCCTCGGTTGGTTTGTTTAATGTTAGATGGTAATGCTTTTGTTGAGAAGGTGGTCTATACAACAACCAAAACTTCCCCTTGTCATCCTTGAGATATACAAAAAAAGGAAGATAGAAACATGATACAATAGGATGGGAATTGATAGTAGAACCACCACTAAAGGATCTCTAGATATTGAACTAAGTTCAAGAATGGCCAAAAGAATATCCCACGGTGTAGTTTGGGTGCTTCTCATTTTGAAAAAAAATGCATGGAAGAAAATAGACCTAGGAGATGACCTGTTTGAAATATCTACAATGCTCCCATGCCCCTCCTCCACTTGAAGGTGCCCCACATTATTAAGGTACCTCTCTTGTTTTCTCTCATAATTTTGTCTCACAAACAAAGGGTGGGGCCCTTAAAAAAGATTCCAAATTCATGTCCTCAAGAAACACCTACAAAATTTTAGATTCCAACATTTTTATGGCAAATATCCACTCCATTCATATCAAGCAGTTTATCCCAGGGGTAGGATTGGGAAACAATAGAAATATTCCACAAAAAGAGTCACCCATAAAAGAGAACATGTCCCTATCTAAGAATTCATGTCTTAGGAGGAGCACTGAGCCTATGGATTTTTGTGTGATCAATGTGGCTATGGGAAATCTTGGAATCATGGAAATGGGATTCAGGCCTATCCAAAATGGAAAAAAGAAGGATTTGAATCAATCCTTGAATAAGAAATTTGATATGAGAAAGGTGGATTTGTTTGGATTGAGGTCTTAGAACTCCTCTAATATTTTGAATGTTTTGATATTCTTCAACTCCTTAATAGTGGTAGGTTTACTCAATTCTTTACTTTGTCGAAGGTGCTTCTTTGGTCTATTATACCTCTTTTATTAGCTATGTTTTACCATTATATATTCACTTTGAGTTTAAAAATTTTGGTTTCAATTTATATTAAGACAAACCTTAGAAAAAAAATCAAATACAAATCCCACAAAAAGTATAAATTCATATAGTAAGAGAAAAATAGTTCATAAAATAATGGGTCCAAAGTACCTATTATACATCAAAATTTTAAAAATGTTAAAAAGAATTGTGGACCAAAGTCACATTTTGAAAATACTTTATGACTTGAGAACATGCAAATTGAAATAGATACTGGATTTAAGTACTTACAAATTGTATTATAAATAAGGAAATAATACAAGTAGTGGTAATTATTTAAACATTCCTACAAAGGATGTATTCCTTCATCTCTAGTGCCCACTTGGGTCATTTTGTATGATTGTGCATTTTGAATGATTATTAGAGAGTGACTAAGGTACATTAGAGTCAATGTAATATTTCATCTTACTTACAAAACAATAATTTCTTTTTTTAAATATAGTAATTTTTTTTTTTTTCAGTAAGTAAGAGGCGACTGTGAAATGACAATTTTGATAGTCACTTGAACCAACAAGATGAAAATTCTCAAAGTTGGTATCAATGAGTAGAGTTATAGAAATTAGTCACACAATGCAAGAATCCCATGAATCCTCCAAGGACATATAGTACACCTATGCTATCCCACACTTTTCCATGTAATTGGTACCTTGTTAATGCATTCTAAATGTTGGTTTTAGAATACCCTTGTAAGATTATATCAGGGGGGGTGAAAACTACCCCTGTATGTTTCTATGAGGGGGGTTTTAAAATTCCCCTACATGTTTCTATGAGGGGGGTTTTAAACCATCCCCATAAGTATCTATGATGTGGATGTTCAATCCATCCATGTAAGCTACTATGAGGGGGTTTCAAACCACTCCTATACCTTAATATGAGGGTGGTTTCAGATCACCCTCTTAAGTTTTTATGAGGTGGGTTTCAAACCACCTATGTACCTTTCCATGCAGAGGGGTTCAAGACACCCTGATAAGTTTCTATCATGGGGGTGCCAAAATAGCTCTATAAGTTGCTATGAGAGGGGTTTCAAACTGCCCTTATAAGTTTCTATAAAGGGAGTTTTAAACCACCCCCATACATTTTTACGAGGAGAGTCTTAGACCACCTCTGCACCTTGCTATGATCGGGGTTTCAAACCACCCCAATAAGTTTCTATGAGAGGGGTTTTTAAACTACTCCCATACATTTTTATGAGGGGATTTTCAAAACATCACCATAAGTTTCCATGAGGGGGTTTTAAAGCACCCTTATAACTTGCTATAAAGGGCGTTTCAAAACACCCCTGTAAGTTGTTATAAAGAGGGTTTGAAACCACCCCATAAGTTGCTATGAGGGGGGTTTTAGAACACTCCCATATGTTTCTCCAAGGGGGTTTTAGAACACCCCCATATGCTGCTATTAAGGTGGTTTATTTACAACCACCTCTATAGTTATCTTTCTAATGAGGTTTTGTTTTTTTAATCACATATAATATTTTACACTTTTGAAGAGGGTTTACAACAACACTTTTGAAGAGGGTTTATACTATTACAACCATAATAAAATCAAGAGTACGACATCCTTCCATTATCATAAACATAACAAAATTAAAAGTATGCATCTTTCGATACTAATCGTACGAAATTTTATTTTTATTTCCATGTTTTCTTTTAAATAAAATATTAATGTTACATTGACTCTCCAAGGGTTAAAAAAAAGAAACATAGATTATGCATAGGGTTAAAAAAAATATGCCAAGGACATAGGCTCACTGCAACTGGCATATATCCTATGTAGATAAGACCATATTTAACAATATATCTTGACAATTACTTTGGGAATTTCTCATCCATATCTTGGCCATGCCATTAATTGGGTAGATTTCAGTTGTAGCTTGGCCTTATTTTGGACTTGTAACCTTGTATTAACTTTCAATGATATTTAGTTTTTTTTTTTTTTTAATTAGTCTCTATCATATCCATTTCCTAACAACCACACAGCTAAAATTTATCAAGAAAAACCATCTACAACCATTATGTTGATAGGGTGAAGTATCTTGCTATGTCTCTAGAATATGCTAGAGACAAGGATAATTAAACACGTTTAACTTTTATGTGCATTATGATAATGTTTGATTCAATAATGTTTGGTAATTCTAGTTTTCTTTGCTTCTTATCACTCTTTTCTCTTTATCTATAACACATCCGCTGTAGCGTAATACATTTTTCACCTTTTCGTGAGGGACAGAATGCTCGAGATTTTACGGGGCTTAGCACAGACTGCAGACACCACCTCTACCTCGACAGAGTCTCTACGCAACCTCTC
>JASDQU010436066.1:49861-62946 GCA_032191745.1 Picea mariana | reverse complement strand
ATCTGTATGTATAGAATGTGGTTGGTCTGCTACAACAACTAATGGGTTATTGGAAATGCCCATACCTCTATGAATTAATAGGCTGATGAGTCTGTGATTAGAAATACAGTTCTTGGGGTTATTGGATTTTTTTACAAAATGAGCCATGTTATGCAATGAATGGAGGAGAAAATAAGGAATGTTTATTAATTTCTGATGTCGCAGATGTGATAATAAGATGAAATCAAAAAAATAAACAACTTGGTATCGACCTTCGGAGGTAATGTACCTTTTAAGAAATTCTTCGACTTTACCCCATGGCTCTGGTAAGGAATTGACATCTGTACCTCTGCCTTTGGTCTGAACTTGCTCAGAGTTGACGAGGAAACCCTTCTGTGCATCCAGAAGATGTGTTTTTCTGTTAAACCATCCATCTCCTGTTCTTGGCAACCCTATTACAACAACAATGCTTTCTTTTGACACTGGAATCCTTACTCCATTCACCATTGAATACCATTTGGTAAGATTTTGACTAAACTCCAACACCTCATCCTCATTAAACTCCTTCAACTTTTTAAAATACCATATCCAGCCGGCCTAGAGAAATATTTGGTAGGCCTCTGGGTGTAGCAACAAACTGTCTAGATTTGTGGCTTCATATCTCACAACTGATCCTCCCATGATGTTGCTTGAGAGTTTAACAGGCACGTAGGAGGAGAAACTATCACCTAAATCAGAGACACAACAAGCTCGAAAGTGGTTTATAGAAAGAATATAGTGTCTCAGTAAAAAGAAGTGTGGGCGGAAAGGTGGTGGAGGTGTTTATAAAATTCGGTATGGACAACTAGATTTACGTTTCCCCCCCCAACCAAGCGGATGGGCTCCAGGTGCATCGATTTATGACAACCAGATAGTAAATAGGAAACCATTCTTTTATATCTTCATTACTTTATCACGTAGGATTAATCACGTACCTCATATCTTACCGCACATAACGACCTGTCTGAGTAACTGCACTATCCAACCGCCATCTGAGTTGTGTGGAATAGCTGACATGATGAAGGATCATGTGAGAAATGACAACTTGGCACATAAATAGAGTCCTTACTGTCAATATCCAACTGGAAATCATCGGATGTGAAGTCAAGTCATTATGAAGCAACACTTTCAGATAGAGAGCATCAGTATTGTCTGATCAGTGGTGTTGTGGCATGGAAAGATTGGGGGGATGGAGCAGCAACATCGACAAAAATGCAAAAAAGAAAGAGTGAAGTGGAAAGAAAGAATAACATCAATTAGTGTATCAGCAGGTTCTTCGAAAAAAATGGCAGAGGTAGGTGTAACGGCATGGAAATTGGCCAATTTGTCAGAAGACGGTGTAACAGCATGGAAATCGGCCAATTTATCGGAAGAAGGTGTAACAACATGGAATTCGGCCAATTTATTGGAAGAAGGTGTAACATCATAGAAATCGGCCAATTTATTGGAAGAAGATGTAACAGCATGGAATTCAGCCAATTTATCGGAAGAAGGTGTAACAACATGGAAATTGGCTAGTTTATCGGAAGAAGGTGTAACAACATGGAAATCAACCAATTTATCAAAAGAAGGTGTAACAGCATGGAAATCGACCGAATGCTACATTACTTAGTTTCTAGGAATTTTTTCAACTTCCATGAACTAATCGTTTGACTCGTTTTGCACTACCCAACCTTGTTGTTCATAAATCCACTTGCACACACATAACCACCTGATACCTTTCAAATCTTTATTAGCATAGTAAAGAAAATAGAGAAATTGCAACTAAAAATAGAGAAATGCAAATTTTGCTAAAGTTATTTATATATAAGGTCTAAGCAAAAGAAGTCCTAAAGTTCAGAAGGGGAAGGAGCAAGCTCCTTTCCATTTAAGAATTGATAACTTGTATCAACTGTACATCTAGTTTTGAATTCTGCCTTGGACAGTGGACACTGATACAAATGCAAGTGATGACCATTTGCATGTAACTTTGTATTGGATCCATCAATAGTAATCAACCAGATTGTCCCATTGGGAAAATCAGTGTCTACCTCGTAAGGCCCTAGCCATCGTGTATGTAGCTTACCTTGAAATTCCTTAAAGCATGAATCATACAACAGAGCCCAATCTCCTTTCTAGAATAATTTCTTTTTGATGACTCGGTTATGCGATTTTGTTCTTCTTCGTTGAATCACTGTGGTTTGATGGATGGCATCCAAACGCTTTTCATCAAGTTCGTTGAGATGTTGTAGTCTGTCTTTATGTGCCATAGTTAAGTTGAGGTTGACTGTTGATGTAGTTCTTAAGGTTTTGATTTCAAATTCAATGGGGAAAACAAGGCTTTTTCCATATACCAACCTGTAAGGAGAAAAGCCAGTTGTGCTTGTCCAAGTAGTTCGGTAAGCCCATAGAGCTTCATGCAATCTGTCAGACCAATCCCTACGATTTTCTCTCACTGTTTTAGTAAGAATGGATTCGATAACTTTGTTGGTACTTTCCTCCTGGCCATTGCCTTGTGGATCGTATGGAGAAGCTATTCTATGTAAAACATGATATTTACTGAGTAGAGCTTCAAATTTATATGATGTGAAAGGGGGTACTCCATCAGTTACCAATTCTCTGGGAACACGAAAACTAACAAATATATATTCAAACAAGAATGATAAGAAAACTTCTTCTGAGGCTCTGATAAGTGCTTTTGCCTCCACCCACTTGGGCATGTAGTCTGTGCAGACCAATATATAGACTTTCTGATTGGAAGGTGGGTGAATGGGTCCTACAAAATCCATGGCCCATCTCTCAAAAGGCTCTAACACTATCTAAGACTGGAGAGGCATCTCATCCCTGTGAGTTGGTTGACCCATGTGTTGGAAACTATCACAATCTTGGACATACTTCTTGGCATCTTGAAATATACTGGGCCAAAAATAGCTCATTCTTAAAATTTTATGCCCGGTCCTTTTATCAGCAAAATGACCCCCACAAGGGCGATCATGGAAAGCTTTCAGCAAATCATAAACTTCATCATCCCTCAAACATCTCTTGATTTCTTGGTCCAAGCCTATGTAGAAGAGGTATCCTCCTATCCAACTATACCTAGCACTCTTTTGAATAATCTTCCTTCTTTCTCGATGAGATAGATGTGGAGGTACCTTCCCTGCAACCAAATAATTAGCACTGTCTGCATACCAAGGTGAGTGAGCATATACTGCAAACAAATTTTCATCAGGAAAGGAATCTTTTACAAGTGAATTATCATCATTTATATGTAATCTTGAGAGAAAATCAACAACCACATTTTCTTTTCCTGGTCTATCCACTATAATGATGTCAAATTCTTGCAGTAGTAACAACCATCTTGTCACTCAGGCATTAGTAATAGGTTTATTCATTAGATATTTAATGGTTGTATGATTAGTATGAATAAATGTGGGATAACCAATTACATAATGCCTGAATGTATTGATTGCATAAACTACTGCCAAGAATTCTCTTTTAGTAACTGTGTAATTCAACTCAGTAGGAGCCATGTTCTTGTTGATATAGTAGATAGCATCGGGTTCTTTGTCCTCCTGTTGCCCTAGTACTACACCAATTGCAGTGTCTGAGGCATCTGAAGAAATGTGAAAAGGCAGAGCCCAATTGGGCCCTCTCAAGATGGGAGATGTGGACAATTTATGTTTAAGATCTACAAAAGACAATTCACAATTGTCAGTCCAACGAAAGTCAACATCTTTTGTTAGTAGAAAAAACAATGGAGAGGCAAGTTTAGAGAATTTTTTAATGAATCTTCTATAATACCCGACATGCCCTAGAAAACTTCTTACCTCTTTCTAAGTTGATGGAGTTGGAATGTCCAAAATTACCTGGATTTTGGCTGGATCTACCTGAATCCCTGCATAAGAGATGAAGTGTCCCATCACTACCCCTTCACGCATCATCATATGGCACTTTTATGTACTTAAAGAAAGATGAGACTGTTTACATCTTTTGAGCACTTTTTCTAGATTAGACAAAGCTTCTTCAAAATCATTACCATAAGGTGTAAAGTCATCCATAAATATTTCCATACAGTCATTCACCATATTAGAGAAAATACCAATCACAGCTCTCTGGAAAGTGGCAGGTGCATTACACAAGCCAAATGGGAGAACCTTGTAGGAAAATGTACCCTAAGGGATGGTAAAGGTGGTCTTATCTTGGTCCTGTGGGGAAATTTGTATCTGGTTATAGCCACTAAATCCATCTAGGAAAGAAAAAAAACAATTTCCGGCTAGGTTGTCTAAAACCTGATCAATAAATGGCAGAGGAAAATGATCCTTCTGTGTGGCCTTATTCAAGGCTCTATAGTCCACACACACTCTCCACTTACTATTCTTTTTAGGCACAATAACCAATGGTGATACCCACTTGTTGTCTAATATAGGATAGATGAATCTGGCGTTGAGAAGTTTCTAAAGTTCTTCCTTAACAGTTTCTTTAAGGTTTGGGTTCATCCTCCTTTGCAGTTGGCAAATGGGTCTGAAATCTTCTTTGATGTATATATGGTGGGTGCATAGTTTAGAGGAAATGCCTTTCATATCCATGTAATCCCAGGAAAATGTTTCTTTATGGACAATCAATAATTTCATCAATTGGTGAGTTTCAGTAATGGAGAGATCGGGTTTGATGTTCAAGGTTTTCCCAGGTTCGACTTCCATAGCGACACTCTTAGAACTGACTCTAGGAAATAATTCAGTGGTTGTTGTTTTTTCATCTGTTGTTGCAGTGTTTGTTGTTACAGCGGCTGTTGTTACAACTGAATCAACTTGATTGTCAGTGGTTTCTGAGAACATTTTCGAGTTCATTTCTTCCTGGGCAATAGGGTCAAAGACTTTGATCAATCGATGGTGTGTTTTCTATGTAACAACAAGGGGGTCACAAATAAAGTAGTTGATTAACTTATCCTCCATATCATCTTTGAAAATCAGGGCCTTTCCTATAGTTAGCACAGGCAGAGCACTTCCATCCTCAATGTCCATCCATAGAGAATTTTCAGATTCTACACAGGGTGTAGCATGAGGATACAGGGTAAGTTTTCTTGTGTCATAACCATCAGAGATGGTCATGGAACCAGATCTGCAACCAATGAAAGCATTATCTATAGCTAACCATGGTCATCCCAGAATTAGAGGATGGCCTCCCAGACGGGATTTGGGTTGCAAAATGACAAAATCAGTAGGATACTCCCATGAGTCCACTGAAATTACTAAATCATCGATTACTCCTTCTGGTTTGATGGTAGAGTGATCAACTAGTTCTAGAATAGTAGGAGTAGGTCGGATTTGTTTTCTGAGTTGCAACAACTGCATAGTTTCTATTGGCATGATGTTAATTGTTTCTCCTAAGTCAACTAGTACATGTGGAATAGATGTCTGTGCAATTTTAACAGTTACTGTAGGGTTTCCCGGGTCGCCATATTTAATAGGTGGAGTTTTTCCTAACATCACCTTAAAAAAATCCCCCACTACATGCACTGTGAGGGGATCTTTAGGTTTTTGTCCAGGTTTTCTGATATAGAGGTCCCTCATAGTCTTGGCATAAATAGGGACATCCCTTATCGCTTGCAGTAGTGGAATATTAATGTGTAGATTTTTCAATTCTCCTAGGAGATTGAAAGATGGTAATTCCACAGGCTTGGTAATTTTCAGTCTTTCAGGGAATGGTGGGTCTGTTGATTCTATAAAAGGTTGGTCAATTTCTTCTGTATTAGCATATGGTCTCTCCCCAGATTCCTTATCCGATTCTGAAGATGGAGCATCTTCAATTATTGGCTCAACTATTCTCCTTGATCTTAATTTTATTTCATCACAAGGCATAGGACTAATAGATAAGGCTGGCACATTATGCATGTCTATGTTCTGAACAACCTTATTATTTTGGTTTAGGTTAGGTTGCACAGGCATTTGAGGTCGTAAGGGAGGATTGTTTGGTGAGGCATTGGGAGGCAATTGTAGCTATTGCTGCTGGTACGGGGGTTGGAACTGTTGTTGATAGGGGTTCAGTTGGTGATGACTTTGATAATTGAGTTTTTGTTGAGGGCCTCTCCTGTATGGGTTCCATTTCCCATAGTGATTCTGTTGTTGGAGCATAGGTGACCATGCATTGGGATCCTGATAAGAGGGTGGCATTTGATTTGGAGGGGGGGCATTCATCTGGCCATATGATAGTTGATTGTTCCAATAAGTAAATGTCGGAGGAGAGAATTGAGAGTTCATACCTTGACCTCTTGGCTTCCATTGTCTTCTTCGTGTTATTAGATAGACAACCTCTCCTTCCTCATTAGTTGCTTTCATTGATTCTTTTACACCTGGTAGAGAGGGACATTGGTCAGTGGCATGGTTTAATTCACAAATAAGGCATACCTGGACACTGTTCAATGGGCACTCCCTTGGTGGATGTTTCTTTCTACAATTCAGACAGAAAATGCACAATGCTTGCTATGATTATGCTTGTTTCTGTTTGACCTGCAAAGTATCCATTTGTGAGGCAAAAAAGTTAATCATCTTTGTTTTGAAATTTTCTAACAGATTACCTATTTCTGCTCTTGTTTCTCCTCCATTGGCTAATTTCTGTACCCTTGAAAAAGTGGTATCCTTGGTAGTTGACTTATTCCTTATAGATCCTTGAGAACATCTTTTGCAGAAATCTACAATGTTCTCATAGGATTCCTTAGATATATCTCCCTTGCCAAGAATATTCAGCATATCTAAACAATCTTCTCTAACTCCTTTTAGAAAAATGGTTTTTAGAATGTCCTTACTTACATCCGGATGTCTAGACCTTTGTAGATTATATTAGAGTCGCTCCACAAAGTATTCAAGGGTCTCGTCCTCCTTCTATGACATCTTGAATAGTTCCTCTCTTCGTTCCCTTGTTCGACAGTAGTCTTGGTATTTGTTCAGGAAAAGTTGCCTCATTTGTACCCATGTTGAATTTTTTTCTCCTCCAAGGCTCATGAACCATCTTAATGCATTACTCTTTAATGTAGCTGGAAACAGTTTAAGCTTCTGTGCAGTGGTAGTGTAGTCATAACTTCTACACAAAATGTCAAATACAAACATAAAATCATCCGGATCTTCAATAGATAATCCATGAAAATTTTGGAGAGCTGAGAGAGGTATGTTTTTCATAGGGGCCATCCCTCATGTGGGAACATCAGAAATAGGAAAAACCAGGGTAGAGATAGTATTTTCATTGTTTACTTGATCCTCATTGTTCCATGGATTCTCTTGGTGGAGCTCTTATTCATTATCCCCTTGATTCTCCATATGTTCTCTTTCTCTCCACTCAATACAAACAATGCCCCACTCTTATTTAGTGACTATCTAACCATTGATCTGATAAACAACTTCTTCTAGATTTTCCCTATTCCAAGCTATACTTCCTTGATCTTCAATGTTCTCCAGTGTTGCTTGCTGATTTGTTGGTGACAAACCTTCAGCTTCGACTTTATCTTCAGCTTCAACCCTTGATGAGAATGATGTTTCGAGAAGGGGTATTTCTGCTGACTATGGATCACATCTTCTTGGAGGATTTGCAGGGTGAAAAATAGATCCTGAAGAAGAATCTTCTCTAGCTATAATCTCATAAACAATGGTTTGTCTCCCCAGTATGATAGGATTTCTTCCTCCACGTCCTCTGGTACCTGTAATGTTAGTATTTTGGGGGATTCATTCTCGCGTTTCGCAATTCATGCAGACTATTCATTCCTAAGAAAGAAAACTAATGTGCTTACCAAAATCTATGACTATCTTCCCCGGCAGTGACGCCAAAATGTTGGGCACTTTAATTGTCTAATTGAATAGAAAATCAAAGTGTTCAATATAAATTGTCAACTCAGGGAAGTCTGTTATTTCAAGATAATCGTGCACAATCTATGCTAGATTATGAAAGCATCTCTAATCTAATTGTAGTAGGGAAAAAAAACAGACATTATCACTAACAAAGTTGTGCTGATACAGCTGGAGTTCTACAGATTTGAAATCATAATTGCAATCTAAACTGATGAATGTATAAGAACCCTGGATTGCCTACTCTAATCCAACTTTCTAATTTACTTTTGCAGAAAGAAGCTCTATACTATTTGCAGAAAGGAAATCTACTTATTGCAAGAAAGTACTTCACACTTTTATTTCTTGGAAACAAGATTTTAACCTAATGCAGAAAAAGGGAAAGCAGTTTTCTAGCAATGTTCAACAATCGACTTCTAATTCTCATGAGACAAGTTTATGCACATCTAAGTAAGAAGGAACTAAATTGTAACAACAGTTGTATTCTAAAAATGTCTAACAGTTAAATCATTTGCATTTAAAACAACTAATCTAGAATTCAAAATGGAGGGGAATCGGTGAGGAAGGTGGGTCCTTTCCTTCTCACTGAATCTGCTCAAAGAAATAGGTTACAGTCTGCTAAAGGAATTCAATCCACTCTTTCATTCAATTGCCAAAAATGTCCATGTACAATCAGCGTTACTTTTCTTTCTCCATTAAAAAAAACTAAACCTTCATTACCAAAGCTCTATTATTTAAAGTTAGAGTTATTTAGTAGAACATAATTAGAACAGTCTTGAGAATCCCCGATTCTCAAGTAGTTCGTTTGATATCATTAATAAAAAATCTAGAACTTTCCTTGATCAACATCGTGAGCTAGCATCTATAATCAGCAGGTGTTGCAGTAGTCGTATAACAATAGGACTGGTGGCGTCTGTTGTAACAATTTCTAGGGTTGACGGGCTTCTATTGCAGTAGTCATGTAACAGCTTCCAAGATTGGTGGCATCCATTGTAGCAGTCATGTAACATCTTCCAAGATTGGTGTATAGTTGTAACAACAACGAGTTTCTTGAAGTGGGTTGTTCTAAGCATTTTGTTCATTAATTAAATCATTTCATGGGTAAAATATGTGAATGTTACCAATCAAACATGATAAGTAAATGAAAATATAAAATCGAGATGAATAGTTCATACCTTGGGAAAAAGGTTCTTAGTACTCATTATAATAGTCATTTAGCTTAGGAATGAGAAGGCTGAATGGGCAAAAGATGTAGTGAAAAAGGGACATTTCCGGGTCCTAACAGTGGGTGTGTTACAAATTGGTATCAGAGCATGGTTACAACACTTGGCCTTCTTGGGATCATGTACGAGTCATGTAAGGAGGTATTGTTATCTGCATTTACTCCTTGAGGAGAAGGACAACATATTGAACCTATGATTTTGGGAATTCTTGTTGAATTTCAGTAGAAGAATTTCTTTAGCCCTTTGTATAAGTGATAACTACTTTTACCGGAGTAGATATATGCTAATTAACATTTATAAAAAGACTTGAATGTGAATAACTGAAGGTGGCAGGGTTTTGTCAAGGGAAGCTGAAGCCTAAAGGATTGATGACCTAGTGTTCGTAACACTGCTTCTAAGCATGGGTAGTTGGAACTTCAAGCACTAATGATGGTGGATTATATAATGGTTAATACCTTTGTGGGATTAAAGGAATTTGATAGGATCAGGTAGGATCCTTGGCAGTTATAGTTACCGCTTTAAATTAAAATCGGAGTATATAACTCCTCATGACCAGAGAAAAGTGAGATGGGTAAAACCCTATGGACGTTGAGGCAAGAAGATTTTCTTGCTAGACATTGTCGCATAAAGAGGAAAGTGACTCTAGTTGGGTATTTCCATGAGAGAAGGAAACATCAATATGAGATGTGACTGTGAAATTAGTCATGTAAGTGACTGAAATCTCAAACTAAAGGACACTAATGATGAAATTAAACTATCAAGCGAATGCATCAGTTTAAAAGGTGCAAGAGATGCATCTACTTATACACGACTATGTATGCATGATCATAAGGGTGATTGGAAGATCCTTGGGAAAAAGGATATAGAAGCCTGATATGTCCATGTGTGTGAATGACATGGAAAAAGTGCAAGCAATAAGCTAGCATGATGAATACTTACATGTGTTCAATTATGCTTGAGTGCATGGGTTTAATGCATTGTGGAGCTTCCTAATATGAAGCCTGATATTAATACCAGTTAGGTACGAATGATATTAAACGTGCAAGTGATGTACATGTATGATGTAAGAGTATAGTTATAGGTACAATATGGTTTCCCTGATGAGTCAAATATAAAGCAAGAATTACTCTTATCCAAAATAAATGAATACTATGGATGCATGGCTGACTCCATTCCGAAGAGTCATGAAAGTTTTGTTCCAAATAATAGCTTGAGGGGGAATGTATTCCTTTCCTCGGGAAAATACTAATATAATTAGATAAAAAGGATAAATGAGCAAAGATGCTATGTTGTCATAATAAGAGGCAAATGATTATTCCTTTAAGAATCACATGAGAAGGATTGTGAACAATCCTGAGTTGACTGATATTAAAAGTAGATATGTAGGTGGGATGTGAAACATACCTATGACTGCTACAGGAAGGTTTAGGATTATGAATATGGTTAAGTACATCATTGATGTAAGTTAACAAAACCAGAATATGTATGGATACATAATTTGGGTACATGACAAAGATGCATGTTTATTTTCCTTAGGGAATATTTTGTAAACAAATAAAAGCTAACTCAAGGTTGAGTCCATCACAGATAGTGATGGACGTGCAATAAGGAAGTTTCATGCTGAAGGAGACCCCTGTGGAAGAACTGTGTGAAAACTCTATCAGGACTCAGGGGCCAGAGTGACAACCTTAGTAACTGCTGAGAAATTGAGCAGTGAACTACAAGATTATATATATATATCCTGGATTACATTTTGAAAGCATCATGTAATGAATAGGAGACTAATGAATGAATAAAAGAGTATCTTTGATTGAATAGGCTTGGTTGAAGCCATGTTAAGAAAAGGCAGTAAGGCCTTTAGATATAACTCAACTAGGCTAGAAATCCCCAGACAGTGTAGAAAGAATTGGAAGAAGGGGAGAGCCCCTAACTCTTTTCTTGTTATGTGTTATGTTCCCTCTGGAATGAGAAAGATGATTTACTAATAGAAGTAAATGTTTTGACACCAGAGTGATGAGGATTGTATTACTGCATAAAAAATTGAGAACTGTCGGTATTGCACTCATGAAAACATTAAGGATAATGTGATGAAGTGCATACAAATATGCTATGACATGTCTGAAAATGTTTTATTAATTTAAATGTTATGGTACTTGCATTTTTTTAAATTTACATGACGACTAATGTGTTTATGATGTATGTCATGTGTAGAAAGAAATAGATTGGAACTGTTGAGAAAGACAGTTTCCAATAACAAACAACCTCAATCAGAGGATGAATATTAGAAGGTTCTTGTTGAAATATGGTTGAAGGGACTTTAAAAGTCCCCATGGAGCACCACTGATGGGATAATATCATAGGGGGTGCTAACAACCAAAATCGGTATAAAAATGTTCATGCCTATGTAGCACATGGTATGAAGGGATTGGGTAGGAATCCCTTCTGAAATGTTTTACGGTCTTAATGTTATGTATGGAACGTTGAAATATAGTGTGTGAATTGGAACCCAAGTAGAGTATGATTCAGGAAGGAGAACTTGAATGATGGAGGTGTGAACCTCTAGTAGTAAAGACTGATTGTAATCCTCAGAAAAATTCATAAACTGATATGTCATGAATACATGGACCAATCAAGGAATGATTGTAAACAAAAGTGCTCATAGATAACACACTACATGGAATGCATTGAGGGAACACATGTTGCATAAGATGGCAGACAATGGATTTTTCAGTAAGAAAGGAAGACCTTCCAATGTTTTTCTTACATTATGTAAGCATTGAAGGAAAACTAATCTGGGTGGGCATGAGTGTTGGCACCTTGGTTATTAATGGAGGAAGAAGGCTTAAAGGAATTCAAGTGAAATTTTTGAGTTTCATGTGTACTGATTTGGGAATCATGATCATCTTGTAGATGGAAGTACAGTCTTACTGCAACAATGAATGAGAATGAATAAACCATATGGTGAAAATCTTGGCTAAGCTCCAACTCACCATGACAAAGTACTTGTCGTAAAGTGTGGGAAACTTAAAATCAGTGCAAAGGTGCATTGGATATGAATGTGGCCATGAATGTTGGCACATTCATTAAGGTCAATTAATATATGAATTTCATTCTGAAAATTTTGGTTGGATGAAATGATACATAGGTAAGGGATGAGGTATCCTTTTTCTTTATATCCTTGAATAGATGAAAATGACTTGGACTGTTAGTATGCTTGATTTTGAAAAGATAATGTGCATGAAAACTAACAATTTGTTTGGTTGAGGAATGTTGAAATTGCAGGAGGAAATGGGTCTTGAATATGGAAGTATTGTAAGCCCATAAGGAAAACCGATTGCCTACTGAGCCAAACTGCAAGGAATGGTATTTCCTTTTTGAGAAAGTGAATTTGATTGTTAGTATGCACAATTTTGAAATCGTTTTTGATGATGTTATAAAGGTGAAATAAAATGTGTGTGCATGGAAACTAACAATTTGTTTGGATGATTGAAGTTGAAAGTGCAGGAAGCAAAGGAGTCTTGAATATGGCAGCATTGTAAGCCATAAGGAAGACCAATTGCTTGCTGAGCCAAACCTCTATGGGAAGGAAAGTCCCATAATTATGAATCTATTTTCTGTACGAAACAAATATGGAAGCAAAATGTGGAATTTGGATATCTGTGGGTCACAAATTTGCAAGAAAATTTTGAATTTAAAATTTATGATGACATCTCATGAATTCTTATATGCCTGTGATATGGATGAGAAAGAGTATAATATGATCACATGAAATAGAGATTGACTCAGGAAAACGAGAGTAATGTTCATCCCTATCTATGATTGAGTTGGGAGAAGGAGAGTAACCTTCGTCCCTAACTTTAGCTGAGACGGAAGGTTGTCAAGCTATAAAAGCATGAAAAATGGCTAATGCTGAGCCATGAGAACCCTGTGGTAAGCCATGATCACCTAGAATATGTTGTGTTGAGGTAACACAAGTTG
This sequence comes from Picea mariana, assembly GCA_032191745.1. Classification (NCBI taxonomy): domain Eukaryota; kingdom Viridiplantae; phylum Streptophyta; class Pinopsida; order Pinales; family Pinaceae; genus Picea; species Picea mariana. The sequence goes on along the minus strand of JASDQU010436066.1, from coordinate 49,916 downwards.
GAGGGATTCCTCGATAGAGAAATTATGAGGGACACCTCAACTATAAGACTCGATA
>JASDQU010436066.1:0-10534 GCA_032191745.1 Picea mariana | reverse complement strand
ACTATATGTAGACTTCTTCACCAATTTACTATATTTGAAATATTTTATTTATTATTATTATTTATTTTGACTCCCTTTTATGAATCAATAATTTCTTATACTATCTCACTCTCAAAATATATTATTTATAATATTTAAATTTGAAAATAAATAAAATTAAAAATTGCAATATAATTTTTATAAATTATTTTTGTTTATTTTTATTTTTATTTTAAATTAACAATGAATTTTTATTTTACATTGTTACTGTAGAAAATATCCTTCCAATCCAACAATTAAATTACTTTATAATGCTAGTTCACAAAACATTCACCTTATTAACTTTATAACAATAATGCTAACTTTATAACATTAATGATTTCAACATTTCCATATATAATCTCAGTGAACTTTACTTAAAAAAACACATTAATCTAAAAAATTAGGTTCATCCATGTATGAGATATGTATAAATTGAAGTGATTTCATTTTATTGATCTAGATTTTATGAGCAGAACGAAATGAATACAAATTATTAAAAGATGCTTACCACAGAATAACATAGATACAATAAAACAAGTTTTCTATTCAATAATGAAATAAGTTGAAACTCTAAAATGTAGTGGAAAACAAGCTTGCTGGAATGGTGGCGGCTCATCTCTGAGAAGAGATGTGACAGATGCTCTCATTCGCAAGAAGATGATTACAATGAGGCTTTGAAGGCCTTTTTACAATAAATAGGAATGTCAAAAACCTTAGACATCCAAAAACCTAGCCCTAGGAGATGAAGCACCAACAATCATGTGGGCCCCGTTTGGGTAAGTTAGTACATCAATTTCCAGGGTCGTAACTTTTGCATACAATCTTTTTTTTAGGCGCACGATATCCCGTTGGAAAGGTATTGTTGAGGAGATTCATTTTGGGGGCTCAATTAGAGAATTAGGCTATCATTGAGAAGATCGATCCCAAAAAACCTTCATTTGGGCCCTCAAAATGGCCCTGGAAGTTAAAAGCTGCTAAAAATAGTAAATTGCCAAAATTGCCAAAAAACCATTTTGAGCGAGCTGGAAAAGGTGGGTCGCCATAGATATCCACATGGAACAATCCTTCCTCCTTAGGAAGAAATGGTCTCCATTGCATTGAGTTCCCCCATCAGATGAAAAAATTTATACTGAATTTATCCCTGGGTGAGCCACTTGCCTTGTTGCAGGAGCTGCCTTGCTTTGACGACTCGATAAACCTAGATCCTTTGCTATCGAGTGCCCTTGATCTGTGTTTCGAAAATATGATCATTGGATGCCTATTTCATGGAGTTATGGTTGATCTATGTTGGTGTATACTTCTCTCCTATCTCTGAGGTGTCCAATAATGGTGGGAAATATGGCCTAAGGAGAGCCACGTTGAAGACTGGGTGCAGGCCAAGGAAAGGGGGAATGTTGAGCTCAAATGCATTGTCACCCAAAACCTTGGTGATGGCATATGACCCATAATGGAGTGGGCGAAGCTTCCGATGGGGTCCTGTAAGCTATTCTTTCTGCAAGTGCAACCAAACTTTGTCTCCCACCTGAAACTTATGTGGCACCCGATGTTGATCAAGGCGTTTCTTGTACTTGGCATTAGACTTCTGTAGAATATCCCGAACCTGTTGGCGGATGTACTGGATCCGCTCAATGAACCAGGTGGCTTTGTCAGCTTCTGGTGGAGTAGGGGACGAGTCGAACGAGGTGGCCACTAAGAGTAGTGCAACATCCATGGGGCCCAATGGTTGGAATCCCAACTCCACCTGAAAAGGGTTGTGGCCAATTGAGCTATGCAGGGCTCAGTTGTAGCTATGATGGACATAGGGAAGACTCTCATCCCATGTGCAAGGGTGTTTTGAGTTGTACATGTGTAGGATATGTACGATAATCCAATTGACAACATTGGTTTGACCATCTGTCTGGGGGTGGAAGGAAGTGGATTTGGTGAGCTTGGTATCCAACAATAACCAGAGGCTCGACCAGAATGTGCTGAGGAACCGACTATCATGGTATGAGATAATCATTTGTGGGATCCCAAAATGTACCCATACTCGTTGAAATAAGAGCTTGTTAGTGGCTTTTGTTGTGATGATCTTCTTGTAGGCGGCTATAATCACCATCTTGGAAAAGAGATCAACAACCACAAAAACACAGTCATTTCCCCTCTTGGTGGACAGGAGGCCTGACATGTAGTCCATTGTGAAGGATTCCCATGACTTGTCAGGAGTAGGAAGAGGGGTGTACAAGCCCTATTTCTTATTGGTCGGTTTGGCAATAGCACAAGCGGAGCAGGACCTGATACACTTGCCGACATCCTATCAAAGTTTCGGCCAGTAGAAATGTTTCTGCAGCACTGCCACTGTATTTTCGATGCCAAAGTGTCCTCCCACCCGACTGTAGTGAGCTTCCCAAATCAGATTTGCGCGCTCTCTTGATGGAACACAAAGATGGCCTAGACGACACAATAACCCATTTTGAAGATGGAAATTAGCGACCATTGAGTTGGCGCCCAAAATTTGTTAGGTGGTGGATAAGTCAGGGTCTATCACGTAGAGGTGGGGCCATCCAGAGGTCTCGTGGCCACATGATTCTAGCACTGTGGTGAGTGTCACGACTAGAGGTTGTCTGAGGCAATCAACAAATCAGTTCGTACTTCATGTTTTATACTTGATGTTGAGGTGGAACTACTGTAAGTATGTGGACCACTTCTGATGGCGGAAATTATGCGACTTTCCTTGGGTAGGCATGAACTGTAATGGCATTTGATCAGTGTGGATGACTGTCTCCTTCCCAAGAATGTAATGTCTCCATTGGAGGCAGGATAGCACAATGGAGTACATTTCTTTGTCGTAAGTAGGGTACTTACGGACAACATCTGATAGTGTCTCACTATGATATACCATGGGGTGGTCTTGTTTGGTGAGAATGACACCCACAACATAGTCTGAAGAATCTGTCTTGATCTCAAAGGGATGGTGCAGGTCCCATAATGAAAGTACTGGGGATGAGAAAAAATTCTTCTTCAAGTCATTGAAGAATTGTTGTTGGGAGGGGTCCTACACATTTTTTTCCTTACCGTCGCCCCTGGTTACTTGGCTGAGGGCCCATGCAATGTGAGAGAATCCCAACACGAACCCGCGATAGAAATTGGCGAGGCCCAAGAAGCTCTGAAGTTCAGTGAGTGTGGTTGGGGCTGGCCAGTCATGAATGACCTAGATCTTGGCTATATCCACATGCACACCATGCCGATCAATGATGTAGCCTAAGTAATGGACCCTGTCCATGTTGAAGGAGTATTTTTCCAAGTTTTCATATAGTTTCTGCTGCCGCAGGGTGTGAAGAACTTGCTGAATATGCTGCAAGTGTTCCTCCCAAGTCTTTTTGTAGATGAAGATGTCATCCAGATACACCACTACAAAAGTATTGCTGAAAGGTCATAGGATATCGTCCATCATCCTCATAAAAAATTTTGGAGCATTTTTCAAACCAAAGGGCATAACCAATCATTCAAAAATACCTTCTTTTGACTTGAAGGCGGTCTTCCATACATTTGTTTGTTCTATTGGGACCTGGTTGTAGCCAAACTTCAGATCAAATTTACTAAAGTATTTGGCCCCTGTCAGCTGATCAAGTAGGTCATCGATTCGAGGAATCGAGTACCGGTTTCGGATTGTTATTTTATTCAGGGCTCGGTAATCAATGCAGAGTCCCCAGGTCCTATCTTTCTTCTGCACCAGCACGATTGGGCTCCCACAAGGTGATGAGATGGGATATATGTGCCCCTTATGGAGCAGTTCTTGGATCTGCCTCTTGATCTCGTTGTTTTCTAGCAGAGAGTGGTGGTAGACTGGCCCATTGGGTAGTGATGCGCCTGGGGTCAGATCGATGGGATGCTTGACCTGACAGTGAATATGTACGTTGGTAGGAGAGGAGAAGATATCTGAGTATTCTTCCACGATCTTATCCACTTTCTTATGTTGTGTGGAGAGATTGGTTGCAGAGGCCCTGGATGTGGCTGCGATATTTCGCTCACTCTGAGAGCGAATCATGAAGAAGAAAAATTTTCTGGTCTGAGAGATGACCTTCCTGCATTTCTTAGTAGAGCTCAAAGAAATAGTACTAGGAGGGACTACCTCAGGTATCTTGTACAATTTCATGTTCAAAGTAATAATAACACTACGAGGCTCAGACTCATATACAACATGATGTTTCCATAAATAAGGTTGGCCCAAAATAAAATTACAAACTTCGAGAGGAGAAAGATCACACAATACCTCATCTTTGAAGGGCTTGATGGCGTATGAAATTCGTCACTGTTGGCTGACACGGAGATCGCTTCCTTGGCAGAGCCATCCAATGGTGTAGCGTTGTGGGTGCGACATTATAGGCCAGTCGTTTGACGACCTCTACTAAGATGAGGTTCTTCTAGTTACCTCTATTAACGATGAAGTGCAGTGAGGTGCCTTTTACCCACATATGTGAATGGAAGAGGCGTTCACCTTATTCTGGCTCATCTGGTTCACTAGGATGGAGCTTGGTTGTAGAAACGATGGCACTGGGTTCTGCATCAATGATCTGTCTTCCCCTTTTTGGTTCTAACCTAGAGTTAGAACCTACATCTGATTTAGAGGCTTTCACTTTGGCAACCAAAGACTGTTTTGAGCGGTAATAAGTAGTTTTATTCCAAGGGATCTTATGGAAGTCGCACCACTTCCCGATGAGAATTCATCTTTGTTTTTCTTTTTGGTGTCCTTCTTTGCTTGCGGCTTAAACTGGTTGTTCTGATACTATCCATGTTGTCTCTATCCTTTGTTCTGTTGGTTGGGAGCACCCCTTCCTAGATTTTGCTGTGAGGGGTTCCCAGGCCCAAATGGCCCCATCTTTGTTTGAGATTCTACTCAATTTTGACGGCATATCGGTAGGCCACGCCCAAGAATGAGATGTACACAAAATTGATTTCGGTCTGGATGTATCTATGCAGAGCACCGGGATACTTGAGCACAAGATGTCACTCTGAATATTTGATACCCATCTTGGTGTGCAAGGTATGGAAGATATTTGTGAACTATGGAATTTCTTGTTCTCTTTCTTGGCATAGTGTGGTCCATTTGGTATACAAGTCATAACTTCCAACATGGTAGTATTATTCCTTAATAGCATCCCTGAAGGATTCCTAGGTGGTCGCGACTGTAAATAATGAGGGTTCCTCTGTTTCCTTTTTCTCACAGAAAGTTTCCCACCAATCTTTGACATGAGGAATGAATTTGAGGAGTGAAAAAGTAATATTTTCTCTATTCGAAAAGTTATGGATAGGAAAATACCCTTCTAGTAGATTCAACCACTTGTATACAACATCTGTGTCTCTCTGACCTTCAAATATAGGAATATCGAAGTTGATTTGTACCTTGAAGGGGGTGGCGCCTCTGCTCAAGGAAGATATGTCCCTTGTTGCTAGTCGCCGAAGGATTTGCGTGAAACTATCCATCATCTCGTTCCTTTGTTGCATGAGGGATTCCTCAAGCAACATTTTGAAAGGATCTCTTGTCTTGTCATATTTATTTTCTCCTTCCATGAGAGGTCGCTTGGGCGTGCGAGATATTTTTTCCTCAAGAGAAACAAGCTTGATACCCAATTCTTTGTACCCTAACCTCATTGGAGACATGCATTAAGATGACAAGGAGAAGACCGCTCTGATACCACTCATCCAAATTTTATGAGCAGAATGAAATGAATACAAATTGTTAAAATATGCTTAACACAGAATAATAGAGATACAATAAAACAAGTTTTCTATTCAATAAGGAAATAAGATAAAACTGTAAAATGCAGTGGAAAACCAGCTTGTTGGAATGGTGGTGGCTTATCTCTGAGAAGAGATGTGACAATTGCGCTCATTCACAAGAATATGATTACAATGAGGCTTTGAAGGAATTTTTACAATAAACAGGAATTTCAAAAACCCTAGACATCCAAAAACCTAACCCTAGGAGATGAAGCGCCAAAAGTCACGTGGGCCCCATTTGGGTAAGTTGGTACACCAACTTCCTCGGGTCATAACTTTTCCATATGATCTTTGTTTTAGGCGCATGCTAGCTCGTTGGAAAGGTATCATCGAGGAGATTCATTTTGGGGGCTCAATCAAAGACTTTATCCATCATTTAGAAACTCGATCCCGAAAAACCTTCATTTAGGCCCTCAAAATGGCCCCGAAAGTTAAAAAGTGCTAAAAATAATAAATTGCCAAAATTGTCAGAAAATTGTTTTGAGCGAGTTGAAAAAGATGAGTGGCCACCGATATCCACCTGGATCATCTATGTTTATTATTTATTCAAATTGCATTTTTATTTTATTTTTCTCAATAAAAATAATTGAAAGTAATTATTTAACTTTTAAAATCATTTGAAAATATCTTATATTTTATGACCCCAAAAAATATTAATAAACTATTTTTCTTATTATATCAACTATTTTTTATACCTAACCATACATAGTAAAAGTCTTTTTTTTACAATTGAATTTCTCCCATAATTTAATTAAATTCTTTTGGAAATATATCATAATTAAATCAACCATACATAGTAAAAGTCTTTTTTTACAATTGAATTTTTCCCATAATTTAATTAAATTCTTTTGGAAATATATCATAATTAAATCTTAGTATGTATAAATACATTACTTTTATGAAGTTGTACATATATATATTTTTATGTAACACATGAACCTATAAAGATCAATCGTTTTGTATTAAAAAATGTGATAATAATTTATTATTTATTTATTTATTTTTTATATTTAACACATAAACCTATAAAGATCAATCAATTTGTATTAAAAAAAAGGTGATAATAATTTCTTTAATCAATTTGTATTAAAAAAAGGTGATAATAATTTATTCACTTATTGCAATTAGTTTTACTTATTCCAATTCATTTTACTTATTTACAATGAAGGACTTACATCACATGTTTCAAATAATTTAAAATAACTATAAAAATAAAAAAATAAAAAATTCAATAAGCATAAATTAATATTATTATATTAATTATTTTATATTATTATTATATTGATTATTTTATACTATTATTAAATTCATTATTTTCCTGACCTTTCTTTTATAATTATGATTCATAATATATATCTAAACATCAAATGAATAAAATAGTCTCATAAACTTAAACACTCTTATACATTAATTTAAAAAACGTAGGAAAATCAAAATTCATATATATAATTAATGATATCCTTGACAACTGATAACTATTAACCATAATTTACGTTTTAATTTTGAAGTATGCCATGAGGTTTCAGGTGTTATGTAATCTTTGCAACCATGGGTAATATATCTTTATGATAACTATTAACGATAATTTACGTTTTAATTTTGAAGCATGCAATGAGGTTTCAGGTGTTATATAATCTTTGCAACCATGGGTAATATCTCCTTACGGTTTACTATAGGTAATATATTTACTGATTCAAATATAAAAGTTGGGTATTTAATTATAGGTTGAACCTCACCTACCTAAGTAGATAATTATGTGATAGTTGAAGGAGACTCGTTGATGCCGAGTTAAAACCTATAAAAATCATTGATTTGAACTTTTAGTATACCATATTCGCGAATAGATTTATGGATAAAATATAATTAGAAAGATTGTGAGGATCGACCCAAAAGGGAGACTTACCTACCTAGTCCTGTTCAATCGGGAAAACAACCCCCCTCCCCCCAAAAAAAAACTTACTCTTTTTATAATGTAGTCAGACACATTACGTCATTAGAACTTATTATTATTAGAACTATGATAGGGAACAATTCCCCATACTACCACATTAAGATGTGCCTCCACATAGGACTATGTGAGATCCAAGATCCTTCTTTCCTCGCTATAATTCTATCCTCAAGTTCTTTGTAGCCTCTGGTAGGACCGTGACGGAAGGTAATGATGAGAGGAAGAGAGATATGGTAGGCGGTGAGAAGACATCATGTTGAACCTATTAACACAATGTTTCCAAGTATCCTATGTACATCTTTTGTTTTGAGCTCACGTACATCTTTCATTTACATATTTACATTTACATTTCATGTCATATTTCCACCGACATACAAGTATTAAATATTTTTTTTCCATGTAACATTTGTAAACATTTTTCTAGCATAAAAAAATATTCAATTATATTTATAATATAATGCGTTCTCACAACAAGTTTACATCATCGAATTGAAACAACTGGCGTGTATATCTTTCTCCTACAATTGGTATTCCAACCAATTAGAAGGAGAAAGAGCAGAGCTGGTAGAAAGATATTACAAAACACTACAAGTCAGGAAAAAATAAGACAAAAGTATGTGGAAAATAGAAAGAGTTGTTGTCACATATGTTCTAGAAAATTGGAAAATATATGGAATCTGCCAACAAAAATTAGAGCATCCAGTCCTAAAATATTTTGATAGTATGTGTGGGGTCCTCATGGCCATCCAACCAATGGTTGTATGTAATCATGCCTTCTTTTTTCTATAATGATGTCTTTGATAGTAGGTATGCTTCCTTGTTGTACTCTCGGAAGGTATGAGTGAAGATGAGCTTCTTGAAGTGGCGTTGAAGTAATGGGTGAAATCACGAAGGTGGGTTACACTTTCGTGACAATCGGGTCTCCAAATTTTCGAAAAACACATTTTCGGCCGAACTAAATAATTTTTTCGGCCGAAAGATATTATTTTCGGCCGAACTATTGTTCGACCAAAAACATAGACGTCAAATCGAACGGAGCCATAATCGGGCCCTCGATTTGCGTGTACAAATTTGGTCGGCCGGATATTTTTTTTCCGGTTATAGTTTTTCGGCCGAACAATTGTTCGGCCGAAAAATGTTTCGGCCGAACAATAGTTCGTCCGAAAGAGTTTTTATATAATTTCCACACATCGAGGAGGGAAGTTTCGAAACTTCTTTGGTTGTGTGGCTCTGTGTTAGGAGCTCTGTGTAGCAGTTTGGCCGAGGGTCGTGGTAGCAATTTCGCCGAGGTCGAGGTATTGTGTGTAGCAATTTCGCCGAGGGTCGTGGGTAGCAATTTTGCCGAGGTCGTGGTAGCAATTTTTCCGAGTTCACGGGAGCAGTTTCGAGCGGTCACCAAGGTCGCGGTCGTGGGAGCAGTTTCGAGCGGTCGCGGTCGCGGGAGCAATTTCGAGCGAGCAGTTTCGAGGTATTTTACGTTGGCTGCGTTAGAACAGTTTTATTTGTGTTGTGTATGCTGCGTTATATGTATGCTGCGTTATATGTATATATGTATGCTGCGTTATATGTATGTTGCGTTATATGTATATAACAGTTTTATATAACAGAGGTATTTTGTTTGTGTTATATGTATATAACAGTTTTATGCTGCGTTATATGTATATAACAGTTTTATATGACAGAGGTATTTTATTTGTGTTATATGTATGCTGAGGTATTTTATATATAACAGTTTTATATAATAGAGGTATTGTGTTATATAACAGAGGTATTGTGTTATATGTATATAACAGTTTTATATAACAGAGGTATTTGTGTTATATGTATATAACAGAGGTATAACAGTTTTTATAAAAACTGTTATAACAGAGGTATAACAGTTTTTATATAACAGTTTTATTTGTGCTATATGTATATAACAGTTTTATGCTGCGTTATATGTATATAACAGTTTTATATAACAGAGGTATTTTATTTGTGTTATATGTATGTTGAGGTATTTTATATATAACAGTTTTATATAACAGAGGTATTTTGTTATATACCAGAGGTATTGTGTTATATGTATATAACAGTTTTATATAACAGAGGTATTTGTGTTATATGTATATAACAGAGGTATAACAGTTTTTATAACAGAGGTATAACAGTTTTTATATAACAATTTTATTTGTGTTATATGTATATAACAGTTGTATATAACAGTTTTATACTGCGTTATATGTATATAACAGTTTTATATAACAGAGGTATTTTATTTTTGTTATATGTATGCTGAGGTATTTTATTTATGTTATATGTATGCTGCGTTATATGTATTTGTGTTATATGTATGCTGCGTTATATAACAATTTTGTTTGTATGCTGCGTTAGAACACCAAATCCTTATTAGAACACCACCAACACCAAATCCATATTGCCCTGGGTATGAGAACATCACTCTCGCTCTGTTCGTTTGTTAAAATCTCGTTTCTGTCTCTGTAAAACTCTTTCCTGCGTCTGTGAATCTGTGTGTCTTCCATTTGAAGCTTACTTTCTTTAACCTGGGGATAAGGCCAGCAGCCTATGTGAACACTCACTGAACTTCGGTTCTACGTCGAGCTAGTAATACTCAAAGCCCTCCCTTTCTTTGTTAAAGAAGTAATAGTCCAAATGGATAAGTCAATGTCTTTTAGAGAAATTAAAGAGTCAGAACTAGCCGAAGAAGCTAGTACTTCAGGCCATTCAGGAGAAGAAAACATCCTAGCTTCTATGTTCTCTTTAAGCAAGTCTCCTACTATAAATGAAGCAAACATGGAGATTGTA
>JASDQU010436065.1:37837-51253 GCA_032191745.1 Picea mariana | reverse complement strand
GCTAGCCCCATGAAGCTCCTCACCTCATGGGCATTTTTCGGCACTGGCCACTCCATAATGGCCTTTACCTTTTCTGGGTCCACAGAGATTCCTTCGCCAGAAATGATATGACCCAAATAGTGGATCTCTTTCTGGAAGAAGGAACGCTTTGACAACTTCCCATACAATTTTTTCTCTCTAAGGCAGGACAACACTATTCTCAAGTGTTCCTCATGTTCTCTTTCACTCTTGGAATAGATGAGGATGTTATCTAAAAATACTTGTACAAAACGGTCTAAGTACTTCCAGAATACGCCGTTCATGAGGCTCATGAATACTGTTGGTGCATTGGTCAATCCGAAAGGTACTACAACAAACTCGTAATGTCCAAACCGAGTTCGAAAGGAAGTTTTTGAGATATCACCTTCCTTAATCCTTAACTGATGATACCCTGATCGTAAATCAATCTTTGAGAATACCACTGCTCCTTTCATCTGGTTGAAGAGGTCATCTATTCACGACATCGGGTACCTATTTTTCACTGTAGCATGGTTCAGGTCCCTGTAGTCTATACACAGTCGTAAGGATCCATCCTTCTTCTTTACAAAAATTATCGGTGCACCCTAAGGTGAGACACTGAGCCTTATTAGCCCTAAGTCCAGTAACTCTTTCAACTACATTTGCAATTCACAAAGTTCCGGTGCTGTCATCTGATACGGAGTTTTGGAGATTGGTTCTACACCAGGTTTTATCTCAATTGTAAAATCAAGCTTCCTCTGAGGAGGTAACCCAGGTAACTCGTTCGGGAAAACATCTTCAAATTCTGACAATACCGGATACTGATCCAATGAGGGTCCCTTCCTTTCATTCACTGCTTCCACTACATAAAGTCGACACCCTTACCTCAAGCATCTCTTAACATTCATAGTGGATATAAAGTGTAGCGACACTTTTCTCTGTACACCCTGGATCTCTATTGGTCTTCCTTCATCATCGACACAAAGCACCCTCTTTGCGAAACAATCTACCAAATCTCGATGAGCTGCTAACCAATCCATTCCAATGATTAGGTCATACGCCCCAAGAGCAGTGACATATACCTTTAACCTGGTAGTACACACTCCCAAGTCTACTATACAATTATCGACACTAGGTCCTACTGCTTGTTTTTCCTCCGAAGCCATCTCGACTTGTTTAAAGTCATCGTGCTTGTAGGCTACCAACCCACTCTTTTCTAATGTATATGGTGAAATGAAACTATCTGTCACACCAGAACCAAACAAAATATTAACATTGACATGATTTAGCGTACCTGATGAACCCACCACCATGGATTGATGTTCGCCCTGGCGGTTATTAACCGTTGCATAAATCTGGTGGCTGCTACTTGCTCTCGCTATCGACACCTTTCCTTCTCTATGCACGAAACCTGATTGTAAATATGGGAAGTCCCATTGGTAATGGGGTCCCCTGCACCCCCAACAGGTAACACAAGATTGAACTTGTGCATTGTTATGTGTCTGTCTCTGAAATGAGTTCCTTCCCCTGGAACCCCTGCCCCTACTTGTTGTTCCCTGAGATGGTCGTGGTCCTGTCTGCACCGTTGGTGATGAACGAGATGTTGCACTTTCTGCCATTGAAATCCCTGCAACTACTGCCCTTGGCACGACTTTGTTACCATATGGTGGTGGCCTCAAGCCCCCTACCCTAGGAAATATCCTCGGGGCCTTTCCTACGAATCCAGGGCGATGCAAAAATGTCGATCTTGCACCCCCAGTCAAGTTCATATGTTCTTCTGTATAACGCACATTTTCCACCACTTCTGCTACTGAAGACGGTTTCCACATCCACACCATAGCTCTTATCTTAGGGTTCAATCCATAGACAAAGCGCTATGCCTGTCGTTGGTCATTGTCCATATATGAAACATATTTGACCAATTCCATAAACATGATCTCATATTCTTCTACAGTTCTGTTTCCCTGTACTAAGGCATGAAATGCCCCCATCTGTTGTTCCTCATAGTATGATGGTAGATATTTCCTCCTGAACCTCTCCTCGAAAAGTTCCCAAGATACTGTGTCTGGGGTAATGTGCAGTTGTCTTTCCAGGTTGCCCCACCAGTTCAAAGTGTTGTCTCTTAACTGAAAAATGACGATCTTTACCTTTGAATTGACGCATAGTCCCTTAAGGAAAAACACCTTGTCATGCCTTCCAACCATGCTTCCGTGCGTTCACTAGCGCGACCCCCAACAAACTCCGAAAGTTTGATCTTCTGCAATTCCCGTGTGATGTCTTCAGGTGGAGGTCCTCCCCTGAATCCCTTGATGCTTCTGGATTACCCATTCCAGACGGTGGGGGTTCCACTTCAGTCCCTGCCGATTGTCGCCCCTTTAAAGTCTTGTTGATGGCTTCCAACGAGCGCAGTATGAGGGCTAGTTCGGGCGATGGTGGGGGTGGCACTGACAGTGTTGGCGGTGCTTACGATGACGCTCCCCTGCCTTGACTCCCTCGAGTCCTGACCATCCTATATGCTTTGACCTGCATCAACCAGAGTTGTTAAGGTGAGTTCCAGGATGTTTCAAATTGGTGCTACTCAAACTAGAAATAGGGTTAGGCGTAAGTTTTCTTTACTTGCCTGTAAACAAACATTACTCCATTAGGGGATTGGCTAGGTTAGGGTTAGGGTTAAGCATCTAAGCTTGATTTCTTCGCCCCAATGAAAATAACTATTGGTTCCTTTGCCCTGTAGCTACGTTAGCCTTGCACCTCACTCGCCACTTCCTATGCTTACTCCCCTAGTACCTATGTCACCTCGTTCCCGCTTGTCCTAGTCTGAGTCCTTTTAATTTACGCTTACAACTTGACTAAAAATGACTTCCAACCTTATGTTTATTAATTTATGCCGATATACGTACACAATGGCAGAATTAATGATCTTTTAATCTTAATTAACCTTAAACCCTGATCTGATGGCTATGCATTGAAGATGTTGGCATATTCTTATTCGTTCTCCAAAATTAATGGGTTAGATTTATTGTTCATAACTTTCTTGCATTTATCAGGGCATCCATTAGCATGTTTACTCTTTTTTTTTTTTTAATCATTTACCTAATCACATTAAAAATGTTGTAAGGTTATATAATTACCACATTCGATATTTAAATATGATTAAAATGCAACATCTAAACAATTATCTCCAACTGCCAGCCCCATTTTGGTGTTCACCAGCGCTATGTACCTTTTGGCATTAGTGTTCTTCTTAAGATGCTTCGCTTGGTGGGTGGTCTTGGGTATGACAGTTAAAGTATTTATATGTGAAATTATTTGTAAAATTAATACGGTGTGGTGCGTCAGTTGGATGGCCTTTGCTAAGACTATGACCGATGGGGAGGTTCAGGGTTCAATTCCCATGGACTCCATAAATTTTTCTTTTGTTTTACTTATAAAAAAAATAAAAATACCCAATTAATTTTAATTTAATTTAATTAATTAATTTTTTTATTTAAGTAAATTTAACTTAATTTAATTTAAAATTTAAATAAAATAAATTTTTTTTTTGAAACCCCCCCCTTTTTTTTAAATAATTATTATCAAAATTTTTTCTTAGACCATTAACGTATTACAATTAAAATAATAAAAAAAATAAATAGAATTATTCGTGAAATACTATAAGTGTAGGAATTGGCATCGTGGGTCCTTGCATGAGGCCCACGTGCCTCGCCCTCGCTTCCTCCTGTGGACGCTCGACTACTGGTAGTTGTAGTTGGCGTGGCGCGTTGTAGTTGTAGTTGCTATGGGTGCTGGAGTCCTCCATTCTCCATCCGAAGTCTGTTTCAGAATCCCTTGCAGTATGTGAAAACTCTAGGTCGCTGGTATCCTAGCAGCTACCATCATCAGTAGCAGGAGGATCCCTGGGTGCAACAAAATGGTAACCAAAGCCCTTTTATGTGATGCTCTGAATCTGTGTATTTTCCTTTCAGTTTGTTGTTCTTGTAACTGTGTTTTCTACTCACTTGTTCTTGGCGATAGGTCGTTGGCTTGTATATTGTGTTGACTTGGTGTGCTCGGCTTGTGTATTGTGGATGCAGGTCGCATGGAGCGGGGAGCTAGGCCATCGTGACTGTTTTGCTATGTTTAATTATGTGTTAAATAGTGGATGGTCGTGGGTTCCATTCCTTCATAATAAACATGCGCTGGTTATGAGGTCGTGGGTTCTATTCCTCCACAATACACATGCGTTGGTTATTTTGTTGTTTCTAAGTGGGTTTGTGGGTTTGTTAATGAAGGGTTTGCAGAGGCGAGGAGAGCGTATTGTGGAACGGTATATGCTTTATATATGCTTTATATGAGTAGATGCTTTATCTGAGTAGATTCTTTATTTCATGAACCTTGCGGGCTGCATTCTGTGAAACGATTCTTTCACCAGATTGAAGCTCAAAAGAGTGCTTTTTCATTACTAATTAATATCCTCGATAATTTAACTCGGAGGAAACCCTTTGTCCCAACATATATAGGAACCTACCTCATACTCAGCTAATGCAATAATTCCTGAAAGGTTATTATAAAATACAGGCATCCGTATTGGCTTCTAGTCTTGTGCTGATAGCATATTTTATTGTGAGGCCGCGATGTATCAATTGCATGATTTTCTAGCACATCCTAGAGATGCTAAACCATTTATTTAATAATAATTTATATGTTTATGCTTATTTTACTTTATTCATTTTACATTAAAATTTTATTTTTCCAAAAAGGGATTGCCATTTGGCTTACGCTGATTGCATTTTTGCAAAGCAAGTGATATTTTAGTATCACTGAACCATATAAGGATGTCTATCATCACCCTGATGCTTTTATAACCTTCATAGTAACATTGAGGCTTTTTTTCAAATCCTCTCGTATTTTCTTATATGTCTTTTTTTTTTTTTTTCTGTTTGAACATGTTCTGTTGCTGGCATATTCAACTTCACTTTCAATACTTGTATCTCTTTCTATTTTCCCTCAATTATAGACTGTACGGGTTGAGGGTCTAATTCATTCTAGCTTAATGCTACTACCTTCTCTTGCAGACTATTTATTTGAGTATGTCTAGCTTGATTTATTGTTCTCTCATTCTTTAGTTTGATTTCCACTCTCTTAGTAAAAGCATGTAATCTTTTCACACTAGCAGTAGATTTCATGAGACACTGGAGAGGTTTTAACTGGCGTGGAGAACTGAAGAGAATTGTTGGTTCGTAGCACAGATCTATCAACCCTTGCAGATTAGGGTAAATCGATGCATCCTCCTTGGTCATTTGGGATAAAGAATAAGAGATGTAGTACAC
This sequence comes from Picea mariana, assembly GCA_032191745.1. Classification (NCBI taxonomy): domain Eukaryota; kingdom Viridiplantae; phylum Streptophyta; class Pinopsida; order Pinales; family Pinaceae; genus Picea; species Picea mariana. The sequence goes on along the minus strand of JASDQU010436065.1, from coordinate 45,947 downwards.
TTATCTAGCTGCCCTTCTTTTAATGCGCGATGCCTGCAAATCTGGGTAATCTCTGTAAATGCACATGGTAGTAAATATGGAAAATATATGCTACAAATCATTGTGTGAATGAAGAAATGTATAATGTGTGGATATCAATGGTGGAGCTGAAAGCTCATTTCGTACAAATGCAGGCGAATGTAACCATCTTGTTTTGTGAGGTGAATCCATTTCTTATTAACAAAATGCTATTTTCCTGCATATGCTGCGGATACGTATTGAGTACCATGGATTCAGATAATGTTAATGATGGTGCAATGCATTATTTATTGATGATATCTACTTCGCAGGCATCAACAAATGAAGAGTCGCTCTCCACTGTTCTTCAGCGCCATGGACAGGTTATATCCACTTAACTCATCTCTATCTGTATGTTTTAGTTTGTAGCAGGTTTTCAATTGTCTAATACGAGTCATGTTTATCACTCAGGGCAAGCACCGCCACAGTGGATTATGCCCAGGAGGTGATATATTGCAGGATCTTTGAAAAACCCCATTTTGTTAGCAAATTTCTAAAGAGCTTGGAGACCCCAAACACTTTGGCCTTGTTAAAGCCCAAAATCCTTGTCTTCTTTACCCTCTAGATTAAAGAAATTGACTTTGCAATATTGTTGCACAGTAGTCAGTGCCTAACTGCACCAAAATTACAGTAACTTAGGGTCAGTTTGTGCTTTTCTCCTTTCTTTTCGTGTATATTTGATCAGGATTGTTTTATTCCTAAATAGACAACTGTGTTGGGAAAGCTAATGACCTCCTCTTTCTATGCAGTGTGGTTTGGTCGAAATTTTGGGCAGCTAAAATTAAGATAGGCCGTGCTTATTGCATTTATTTATTTTATTTTTATTTTTATTAAAGTTTCTATGTTTTGTGAGCAGGTTAAGTGTGGATGGAGTTTTGTCCCTTAAGGCCAAAATTTTCATTCACCCTAATACATTTATTTAGGGATTTACTATAACTAAACTCCTTATTTAGGCCCTTGGTTCCAGATTTGAACCAGGGCTCTGATACCAAATGTAGGAGCTAGATTTAATTTAACATCTAGTAATTCTACAGCAAGACAATAATTTCTACTGGTTTATGAAAGTTTAATAATTCCAAAATATTTTAACATGTACACATGTAATTTTAACAATGAATAATGAATTTAATAACAAATTAATACAAAAACAATGCATAATTCTAAATGAATACCCTAACTTGATGCTAAATACCCTTTGTTTGTCCAAACACCTTCTTGACCGTTGTTGCACCATAAAACAGTGCCCAAAACTGTTCCTCCCTACCAACTAGGTAGCTCCCTAGCTCCAGGATATCAACGGATATCCTGGCTCCCATGCCCAAAACCCCCGGCAACCCCGGTGCACTGATACAATCTCACTCCCAAATTTTCACTTCTCTCTGCAATACTCAGAGCTCTAAAAATCCATCCCGAACTCCCGTAGAATAATCTCCCGTCCAACTCCTTCCCTTCCTTATCCCTCCTTCACTGACTCCGCCCCCCCATTTACTCCCTACCTAACCCATTTATTACTCTTATCCTTTTCCATTAATGCTTTTATCTTCTCGGGATTCATAGGTTATCCCTTGTTGTATACGCAACCATTTTATATCATATACCATTAATCTATTAAATCCATTACGTAAGTTATTAAATGTAGTTTGTAGTTAAAGTATTAATTAATTAATTACAATTCTATCCTTTAATTAATTAATAACTCACTGAATTAATATCATTAAATCATCTTTGTTTAATTAATACCTTGTTAACACAATTAATCCCCTAATTAATTTTACTTTATAATTTCTTAAACATTTATCCAACTAGGGTCGTTACACTTGTACCGCAATCCCTCGTACCCTAGAAGATTTCCCATCGTAATTGGGAGAAAAAAGCTTTAACCTCTTGCAAGTTATGACTACGAAACCTCATCAAGAAATCAAGCCAACCAACACTTCGAGGCATAAAATGAAAATCATCGTTTGCTGGAGACTCACTTACAGAGAACAGACCCATCGTAAATCTCACAATAACGCTGAAGAAATATTGCACAGGGAAAAATGTCTGGTTAATTCGTGAACAAAGAGGTGAAAACGAGAATACCCTAACTTAGAATGAAATAAAACAGGCTTGACATTCGCCCAAAATGACTAAGTATTCGCTCCAATTCTGATTTGATTTGATGAGAGTGTTAATGGGTAATAAAAACGTAACAAAGGAAAACGTCCTTATTCAGTACCTGGGACAGAGCTAAATGGCCAACACATGCCATATGGAAAGATCGAAAACCAAACCTGTAATGTCACTCATATCACATACCATGTTGAGGATACACAATCCATAAACAATATTGATATTCATCCATGATTCATGATTCACAATCGATGTTAAATGTGAATGTTATAAGTTCACTTAAATTAGGATATAGGATAATAAGGACACAATTGCTAGGTTAATACCGCATATTTATCAATCCTTGGTTTGTTTGCAAACGAAAATATATGATATAATTATATATTTTTTAATACTTTGAGAACGTTTAATTTTAGGATAGGTTTTGTAAATTTCTTCATCCAAAATATAAGATAATAAAATGATCAAGCTTAGGATGGCAATAAAAATAAAAATTATATCGTTTCATATGTTATTGGTAAAAGTAAAAATAATCAAAATACATGTTTGCAAAAAATATGATTAAAAAAAATAGAAAAATAGGATAAATATAAATGTGAACCAGAACCATAATTAATTAATATCGTCATCAAGCTCACCATGTTCAATTTTGAAATCTTTTGAATTTCATGTTAAAATTCATGAAATTCAAAAGAATAAAGAATGATATATAATGAGGAATTAAGATGTGTAGGTTCAACTAAATCAAATCATTTCAAACATATACAAGGTCAAAATATCAAAAGTGTTTACAAAGAAAAATTAAACGAATCTGAAAAGAGATTTCTAAAAATAAGAGGGGTTCAAATTTTATTATTGACAACACACTACAAATTTGGGAGGTTTGTTGTACAAGGCAACGTGTTCTATTTCTTGAATTGTATCCAAGTCTTTCCAAGGAGCACGCACACTTGGTGGGTGTCACGGGAGACCTTAAATCCACCACCACTCCAAGTTATTTCCATCCTCAACAACATCCGTTGATCGACATGGTGCCTCTTCCCCATCTTTGAATCTCATCACTACTAAAAAACTACTATCTCTGCAACTACTGTCAAAGGGTCTTCCCCTTGGGAAGGTCCTCAAAGTATTCCCAAGTGTTGGATACTCTTGAACCATGATAAATTTGATACTTCGACTCTATCATCCATGTGTGATGTACATTGGATCCTCTCAAGTTCCAAACTAGTTGGGTGACCAGTCCAACTTTCACATTCCTCACTAGAGAATGCACATCTCCACATCAAATAAGACCTTTTATGTATGCATCATTGTCATTCTTTCCAACTCTCCTTGGCCTTGTTGAGTCACCCACTATAATATCAACTTTTTTTCTTCACTTAGTCAAACTTGTTTTTGAACCTCTTGGTTCTAGACAAGGTCCCGACCCTCATCACAGTATGGCAAGTTGCCTAACCCATTTGTTGTTTAACAACTTTTTTTTTTGAGCTTTTCCATGACTCCTCAATAAAGAATCATCAATCACACTTCTTTATCCCAACAACATATCTTTGTATTATTTTTTTAGTAGGTAGAGTGTACTCAATATCTGCCACCCAGGCTATCGGTGTACATCGTATATGATTTATTCTCTCTGTGCAAGTATTACAATACCAATCAATCTTCCTTTGGCATGCATCCCAACTCCTCAAGTTGTTTTGTAGTAAGTTGGAAGTCATATATCCCCATGGACTTCCTAAAAAAGTTCACGATCATTGTGGGGTGTCGATCTTCCACTCCTACCTCTTCCATGCTTGTCTCCAAATCTCGTTGAGTAACTACTTATGTGCACTGTCTTGACCCAACTTCTAAAGTCTCTTTGGTGGGTAGGTATGAAAGCCGATCCTCCACAACATATTTGGCTCATAGTTTGTAATGAATCAGTTGGTGATGCCCCTCCTACTCTAGGGTCTCAGCAAGTGAATATGTCAATTGTCCCCTACACTCATGTTCATGGAGTTCGAGAATGAGGTGGACCACAATATGAAAAAGAGAACATAATAATGCAAAGAATCAAAGAGGGAGATACATTTCAAAGTAAGGAAAGGGTGGTGTCTAAAGACATCATTATAGAACTTAAGCATAGTGGACTATGATCAAAACATCATAGTTCATATTGTACATATTGATCCGCACGATCTGTTACATGATCTTGAATCAAATTCATCATATCTATATGACCCAAAGGATATTCTTTTATAGTCTCAATATCTAACCAAATTCCACATAATCCACACGATCTTGTCCACATGTAATTATTGATAGTTAGAGTGGACCCCACAAATTTGGTTCTATTGAGTCGGCTAGATAGGGATGGCTCGACCCAAATGAATATCCATCCAACTCGTAGTCGATTTCTGGGTTGGTCGATCCACCTCATGACTGTATCTAGATGAAGGTTAACCTCTCAACCGAATGAACCCAAGAGATGTGTGATGAAAAATCAAGGCATGATGTTCCAACACCCCCTAATCATAAAAAAATTATGGAGTTTCAGAAGGAGAAAGTACATCACTAGAGCATCCCCCCATAATTACATCTTTCTGAATTCCAAGAAATGTGGGGATATTGATAAATATGGCTTCAACTAAAGGTTTGGTGAGGATATCAACAACTTGATCTTCTATTTTTCAATATTCAAGAGAAACAACATTCTCATGAACCAATTGTATCAAGTAGTGAGCATGGAGCTCAACATGCTTCATATTACTATGGGCAATATGATTGTCAACAACCTATATATCACTTTGGTTATCATAGAATATAATAGTCGATTTCTAAGTAGGGAAGCCACATTCACCCAAGAGTTTCCAAATCCAAATTGCTTCAGTGCATGCTTGAACATCGCCATGATATTATTCTTTCGTAGTCGACAAGTATACTACCTTTTGTTTATTGCATGACCAAACCAATGGAATTTCAATCATCACCATATAGGAACACATACCTAGAAGTGGAATTTCAATCATCACCATTGCCAACCGAGTCACAGTCGGTGTAGCCATCTAGAAAATCTTGATTGCAACAATATATGATACCATCATGATTGGATATTCATGATTGGATATTCAACAAATTGATTGCATCTTAATCGGTGGTGAGACTATAGACCCTACCTAATTTGGTTTTGATGGTGAGAGATCCACCCTAGCCATTAGATGGGAGATCATTCAGGTATTCCATTTGATTCCATTGTTGAGGTGTTAGATCCACATTTTGCAGCAGTTTGGGGTTTCGAAAAGACTCAATTTTTATTATGCAAGTTGACCTATATGTTGGGAGAAAAATTTATCTAATGGAGGCCAATTTTGTTGGGAAGAGATTGATATCTCTTGGAAAATATTGTTAGTGAGGATTGATTTCTTTGTGCAGGTTGAATTATTCTTGGAAGGGGCTGAAAAAACTTTATTACAAGGACAAATTCGAGCATTGGGGGAAAATATCCTATTGGGGGGCCATATATGATCCATAGAGGCCAAGCTCTGAGATTTGGGAATTGATTTTCCTATTTCTTGGACAAATTTATTTAGTAGGACAGAGTTATATTACTATTGGGAACTTCCTTTCTACATATTTCATGGATGTGGATGGCTAGTTTCCTTATTGGGTGTGTGTCTAATTGTTGGACCGAAGTTTGGGGTTGAGGGTTGAGCTTCCAATTACTATAGATTGTTGTTGTGTATGAGGGTTGTTTCCTTCCTGTTGATGTAAATTTGAACTTATGAAGATCCAGTATATGTATTTTTGTACCATCTTGGTCACCTACAGGTCAACATAATGACCATTTCATATTTTTATTTGTTGAGATTTCCTTACTGTTTAATCTTAGATGTGTTTGTTGTATCAACAAATACATGTTGTAACATTTTTGATAATAAAATTCAATATCATTCCTTCCTATGTACCATGTCTATTATGGAACTGTTGTGCAAACTTCTTGTAAATTGTTTGACATAAGTGTTGAGCCAAACCATCATTAAAATGTAGTAGAAACTATACTAAAATTATATCAGTAGTAACAAAGTGCATGTACAATAGGTTTTGGAGATGGCTACCAATGTGTTTGAAAAAAATCTTAAGTCATAGAATCACCCATAAGATAACAAAAATAAATAAAAGTACACAACAACAATAAAGGAGGGATAATTCAGTGGTACCAGTGTATGCCATCAAACTATTTGACAAAACACACAATCCAAATCATCACTAAAACTATCAAAAAAAGAGAATCAAACATAATTGCAGTTATAAATGGGATTTCACATGGTGTGTGTCAAGTGTTTGGCAAATTTCCTAAGATAAGAAAACATTAAAACTTCATAGGAACAAGTAATAATCCATACCATTAGTAGGGAGGGTTATTACAGGGTGATAGGATCAAGCAATCATTATAATTTTGACTCTTCAGATTATCCCATCATGATGCAATCATGAATATTTTCATCCATCTTATTTATGCAATCATTAGGAATGTGAGCCCAGGAAACACATCCAAGCACATGGAGGTGTCCAACATAATGCTTCTTCCCATACCATCATTTGACTAGAGTCATGGAAGGAACAACTCAATTTGAGATGCATCTGAGTAGATAATTTTCATAGTATACCTCTTCAACCTAAAATCAAGGAGGCATGTATTTAACCTACAAAAAAAGTCTATTCATTTCGACTAACATCCAATTCTTACATTATGCAACTCAATTTTCCTGAGGTGTGTGAGGTATCGACCACTTCTAGTCAATACCAAATCGAAAGAGATATTCTTCAAAGGGTTGATTAACATACACACCACCATTGTAGGATCTCAATCACTTGATGGTTTTACCAAATTACTTTTCAGAAAAGGCCCAAAATTATTTGAACTTATCAAATACAAGATTCTTATTCTTTTGGAAAAAGACCCATGTGAAACTAGAGAAATAATTAATGAAGGTCAAAATGTACCTTGCATCTGCCAGTGAAGGTAAGTTGTTACAACATACATCACTATGAACCAATTCAATTAGGTTATGTGCTCGCCATACCTTTCCAGAGTCAAATGGTGCATAATGATGCTTCCCAAGCACACAACCCTTCCAGAATCCTTCAAGGGGAAACACCCTCAACAAACAAGTAACGATGTTATGTGTTTTCAGTGCTTGTAGAATTCATAAATTGAGATGTCCGAGTCATTCTTTCCAAATTAGAATTATTTCATCGGTGTCAGAAATATGTGCAATTGGTTCATATTCAGTTCGAATCGAGTCACAAAACTTATATAAACTATTTGTTGGGTCAAGAAGCCTGTCAACAACAATCAACTTCCCTTTCTTTAAATAACTAACATAGAACCAATCTGGCCAAAATTCCACAATATTATCCATCTATGTCAAATGATCAACATACAATAGATTAGAATTGGCATTTGGCACATGATAGACATCGAAAATATTCCCTTGTCGACAAGATACATCAAGCTAACCATCAACATCTAGAGAAACATCATCAACAATGTAGATTGCATATTTTACTCTCCTCATCTTTATTCAATCTCATGAATAAAGTGGCATCCTTGGCCATATGATGTTTACACCCTAAGTCCACAACCCATTCATTCTGCATAGTGTGAGAAAATAAATCATGAGATGTCCCAACTTGGAAGGTGAAATTATTAGGGGGTTGAAGAACAATGGACATTTCTCTTTCAAGTCATTTAACCTTTGCCTCCAAATCATCTTGCTTGTAAAAACATTTCTTTTCCACATGTCTAGTCTTTTAAAAATATCGACATGTAATCTTCTTTTTAATTTGTTGTGGTCGTCTCTGGGGTCCCTAGTCATGGTATGCAGGTTTTTGTGTAGAATCATCAGACTGCACTCTATTCCTGGAATCCATATTATCCTTGTCCTTGAGTAAGTGAGTC
>JASDQU010436064.1:909-57515 GCA_032191745.1 Picea mariana | reverse complement strand
CCAGTTTTCCATGTTTCATGCTTAAATAAGGTTATTGGCGACAAGATCCCGGTTCAAACTATATTGCCAGAACTTAACGAGGAAGGAAAAATCATATTGGAACCTGAAGCCATCACTGACACAAGAATTCACCACCTGAGGAATAGATCCATTTCAGAGTATCTCATTAAATGGAGGAAACTACTGGCTGAAGATTCCACTTGGGAAGATGCGTCTTTTATACAGAAGCATCCAGAGTTACTCAAGCGCTGCGGACAACACTTGTCTCAAGGGGAGGGGCATGTTAATCCCTAATATTGGCTCATTGCCCCTTAATTGGGGCATATTATATTAGTAATGTTATTTTATTTATGTCGGCTTTAGGCCATTAGTTGTAATTATACCTCCTAGTCTCCTATATATACCAAGGAGACATTTTCATTTTGAATCATCTTGTACTGGAACATTTAAGTGGGGTAAAAGGAGGTTTCCCCCTCGAAGAGGCTTATTATCTGACATTATCTCTTTTTCAAGGCGTTGGGTACTTTTTTTGAGGTTTTTCTATGTTATATTGGTATTTGGTTCTTAACACTTTATAGAGATCGACTTCCTTGAAAAGTTGCAAGGTGGAAGCGGAAATGACAAGGTTGTCTTCAAAATGATTCTCTTCCCTAGGGATGGCTTCAATCAAAAAGTTTTCAAACTTTTTCATGGCATCCCAGATGACATCTTTATACTATTTCAACCTTGGATTTTTAGCAACAAACTTCTTGTCAACCTGTGAAACGATTAAGTGAGAGTCTCCTCTTACGTGCAGGGACTTGATGTTCATATCAATGGAAAGATTCAAACCTAGGTTAAGGGATTCGTACCTGGTGATGTTGTTTATAAAATCAAACTCAAGTCTGTATGAGAATAGGGTAGTCTCGTCATTTGGTGATCTCAAGACTATTCCCGCATTTGAGCTTGCGCTTGAGTGTGCACCATCAAAATCTAAGCCCCAAGATCCTTCCTTCTTCTCCTCATCAATAAAAAGGGAGTTTTCCTAAATGAAGGTGCTGTCAATCCCCTCTTCTAGAACCTGTTGGTTTATGTTGAGGTGATTTACATATTCTTCCTTTTTGGTCTTGTTTGGGGAAAGGGTTTTCTCCTTACTTTTGATGATATCAATTTCTTTCTCTTTGTGTGGCTTTGTCAAGAATTTTTGAATATATTGCAAAAACTATTCTTCATCCTTCCTTGCTACTCTTTTTCTTTAATCCACCCTCAACACCTTATTTGTTGGGGGAGATATATTGTTTTATGTTTGTTCTTTTAATAGACTCATTATGCGATCAACATATTTTTAGCGACCTCCTCTCGTTCTTTCTGTAGGTGTGTCCTAACATCGCAGGGAGGGTTTGGTATTACAAAGTCATCAACTTGATTAATCAGAAAGGTCTCTTCAAGATAGTACTCCTCTTGGATGAGAGATGAGTTTATGTTCTCTTCTATTTCACATGCCCTTTCTTGAGATTCAAGCAAGGTTGCAGGGACTCCCTTTGAAATTAGAACTCTGCAGGGATCTCTCATGGTTGACATGTAAGAATTAAGGATGGTACTTTGGGAAGGTTTGAACTCTAGAGGAAAATTTCTTACGAGGGAATTGAACCTATCATTGAAATCCCTTATACTTTCTCTTGAATTTTTCTTGTAGTTACATAGTTGATCGTAAAGGGACTAGTAATCCTCTTTTTTTCCAAATCTTTTGGTAAAACATTCTTGAAAGAGATCCCAATTTGTGATTGTTCCTGGAAGAATACTATCATACCACTCAACCTTTCTGACAAAAGTGTAGGAGAAGAGTCTCATCCAGACATGTTCATGTTGGTCATAAGGTTCCAGAGTGTAGAAGAAGGAATCGAAGTGATCTTTGGTTGTAATGATATCTTTTCCCGAAAAGATGGGGAGCCACTCCTTGAAGTATTTTGGGAGTTTGTGAGGAGACCCATGGATATTTGTCATGTCTAAAGGTTTGCATGCATCTTTAGCCCATGGGCTGCATGCAACACTTGGCGAAGTGGGAACATATGAGAGTGGAGGTGTGGAGGCAGTGGGTGAATATAGAGGGCTAGGAGAGGTAGATGGAAGATCATGAGAAGTGGGATACAAAGGAGGATTAAGCTGTTTGAATGAAGGATTATGATGCCTGGAAGTTTTTCTTTTAGGGGTCAGGTAATTCCCCTTTTGGGTACATCGCATAATGGATTCACCAGATAAAATTTGGGACAAGCTTATCAAAGGTGGAAGGGGAATGTCCTTCAGGTGGAGTTGCCAAGAAATCTAGGAAAAAGGCCTTGGGGTAGCTTGCCAAAGTGTCGTTATGGATCGGAAGAGGATTCAAAATAGTCCTCGGCAATTGAGCAAAAATTTTATCGCACAAGTTGTAGGTTGGGAAAATCCTAAACCGACCATAAAACAATGATGACTAAGACAACACCTACCCACTGTCACCTTAGGCAGGTATTCCTATCACTTTAGAGATGAAGTAATCACCTCAAGGGGAGAGTCCTGGTGACCCTAGGGGGGAATGAGATGGAAAGTGGTATAATGGAAGTGTGGCCCCTATAGGTCAAGATACTAAGTGCAGAAAAGGCTTGGGAAAGAGTCTCTATGGTAGCTAATGGTTTCCAAAATATATGAGTACCTACAAAGAGTGATTGTACCTACACGAGACACAAGAAAAGACAAGTATGCATGTAATATGTTAAGTGGAAAAGAAATTTAATATTTATTTCCTTAATTGCAAAAGTAAACATAAGTATATATCAAAAAAAAATATATATAAAGAGTTGCAAATGAAGATGCTAAAAGTCTAGTTGAATAAGCAAGAGACAAGCTAGTAAATACTAGTTCAACTCAAGAATAAAAGAGAAAGAATTTAGCATGAGATAAGACTGAAAGAAAAAGTGTTGCAGAGATGTAATTTTCAGCCTTATGTCTGTAGCATTCAATTTTTTACACCCAAGAGATCAACCATAAAAAATTTCCAACAATCCACCCAAAAAGTGCACTAGCCTTAGTAGATTATAGGGGCAAATGTTTAACAACTTTAGACGGTTGAGTAGTGAGTTATTAATGAAAATGTGTTAGGGTTTATGCAGCCCTAATGGTTGTAGATAAAAGTTTATAACAACAAAAATAAGTACTTAGTAAATTGATATGCCATAGTGGCTCAACCAAGCATAAAAAGCATAAAATTGATTCCAACTTAGACAATCTCAAAATCTTGACTTTCCACGTTTACCAAGGCAAGTAATTTATATATCCAATTAAAAATTCAGATTAGTGCCTTTAATATTTGGGTGAATGGAGTCTTTAAAAACAATTTGGATCAACAAGGTCCCTAGGGGTGTAAATCCTCTTATTCCCTAAGGTATACCATTCAAACTAGGGTAAGATCTAGGAGGGTATATACACTCGTATTCCTCCTAGCAACCATTGCAAAATGACTTGTAAACTTAGAAAATTAGATCAATATTAATGGAGGGTGTATCCAACATAATTCTCCTAGGGTTTCAACCAACAATAATAAAGAAAGATAAATAAATAGCTAACAAATGAAGAATTTTTCTTACCAATTCCAAGAAAGAGAGAGATATCAAACCCTAGTTCACCAAGAAAATTACCATCCAATAGAAAGAAAGCAAGTATGGAAGAGGTGTGTACCACCTTATCTCATCCATTCATCAAAACAAAACATCAAAAACCATTTTCAAGAGAGATAAACACCAAGAATCCTCAAGTATAGCAAAAATTTCAGCCAAGTACTTCTCACAATGAGAGAGTTATGAAGAAAATGAGATTCAAAATGATATCTATTTATACAAAATGTCTTAAACATAGTTTGTCCACTTAAGTAAGGGAAAACACAAAATAAGGGGGAAAAAACCCTTATTTTTCCCCTTTACACCAATAATTCATTTTTTAATTCAAACTTTGAAATTTACAAAGTGCACAATAGAAACCCTAAAATGACGCCACCCCTCTAGGGGTGACGTTTTCACCCTTTGAAAAATTCATTGGAGAAGGAAGTTGAAGTCGTTGGGGGTCATAGAGCCTCCCTCTCATGTTCTATATCCTCCTCTCACCATGTCATTCCAAGTGTCAATAAATAACAACTTCACCACCAAAACCCTAGCCCCAATGATGATGTCAACTCCTCAAGGGTGGCGTTTTGGCCCCTCCAAGAAAATAATTTCACATGTGAGGGATAGGAAAGGTCCTTCAAGGTGTCCTATAGGCCTCCAAAGGCAATTCATCGTGATCCGACATGTGGTCCCTTGGAATCCAACCTGTGGGATTCAAGCCCCATGGAAGTCCAAGCTAGGATTTTTCCTCCTGTTGTTCCTGAGTTTATACTTTAAGGCTCTAAAGTATACTGTCAAGGCATCCATAAGATAGAAGGAAAGAAGACAAAAAATGGAAGTTGATTTAAAAAAAGAGAGGTTAAAGTCGGTTTCTCAACTGTCTCTGTCGAAGTTCCCAGTTTTCCTGAACGCTGATATCTCTTTCAATTGCTGCCCACGAACGTTCGAGTTCAACCCGATTATTCATTGTTTGTAAGATAGTATTAAATAAATTTAGAGCAATGCTGGTTTGATCCGAAATACCGGGTTCAACGTTAGGCTGTCTTGTAACTAGTACTGTCATGGAAGATACAAGTAAAAGGGGATAAGATTATGTGTTTTACTTTTAGGCTTAGTTATCTCTAACCCACAATGTAAGAAGGACGGGGTTAAAATACTAATTAAATAAATGACTGGATTAAAGGTCGTTTCTTGTATTTGAGTTAAAACTTAAAGAAAAGGAAACATGCATGATGTGAGAAAAACATAAAACTATTAACAAGGTGAGGCATCTGTTTCAGAGGAATCTCACATTGAAAAAGGAAACTATAAGGCAAGAAGAATATTAATGAAGCATATGTAGTTGTGATCCAAACATTTCAGGTCTTGTATCAGTTGATAATTGATACAGAGGAAAGGCTGCAAATGATCTAAATAACAAAGATATCTATTTCCATAGTAGAAGTTTTACTAAATTGTAGTAAAGCATTCATTAATAAAATACATGAAAGAAAGATGAAAATACAGAGAAACACATAACTCAAATTTGGCAAGATCCAGAATCTTCAATCTGCTTTTCTATTAATTCCGATTTTTTTATAGATGTCTTCATCACAATGCCCTTTTTTAGAGAAAGAAAAATCCCCCCTTCTGGTTCCTCTTTTTTTTTATATTTATACAAGGTCATCACCATTTGATAGTTAGTGATCGCCTACATTTTGGGAAAAAGAAAGAAAAATAGTTACAAAAACTGCAACATTAACTTTTGCATGATTAACTTTCCATCTGTTTACCCTTCCAAAAGTGTAAATTTCCGAACGAGACTTCACTATTTTGTTGAAGTCTCTCCCTCTTTTGAAGCTGTGCATTCAACACACCTCTCTAAAAAGTGAACAAAAATCCTGGGTGGTGTTGGAAGATCTTTAGTTTCAAATAAGTAAAAATTTCTCTGTACCTTCAGAAATTGATCTTCAAAACTTTTATCAGTGAACCTGATCATTTACAATTTCAAATTAGGCTGTACCAACCATCTGTTTATCTGGTCCATATTAATTTCTCTTAATTGTGAAATTTCTGCCTGAACCTCCTGTAAACTCTCTTTGTAGGCTAACCGTTGTTTCACAATATTTATTTTCTCTAGTAGTTCAGAGCAATCATTCCTTCCAATTCCCAATGCTTGCTTATCCAGAGAATCAAAGATTCCTTTGTAGTCATCTTTGATTTCTTTGACCAATCTCTTTCTCTTAACTATATTCGCTTCCCATGCCTTTAGCATAATGTCTCCTCTTATCTGTTCTGTGAGAGAAAGTTTTAAATCTATTGGCACCTCCCTGTTCCCTGAACATGTGACAGCTTTCTGAAAGGCATTCCTCGCTACTTTATCTTCTTTTTCCAGTGAACCAATGTTATCGATAAATTTGCTTACCTCTTGAAAATAATGCTGGATGATCTCTATTTTGGAGATCAACTGTTGTTGTTCAGTTCCTATCTTTATATGAATTTCTAATGAGAGGGTTTGAAAATATTTTAAATCTATGACCCGGCCTTTTGTCAGACTTAACTTGACCTGCAACTGATTTACAAGTTCCCTTTGTTGAGAAAATTGCACCTGAATTGCTTGTATTTTTCGGTTCATCTCATCAAGGCTAGCTTTAAGTGACTAAATTTCATTTTTTCAGTAGTTCTGGCCTGCTCCAGACTTTTATTGACTTCTTCTCTGATACTCTTCTCAACATTTTTTAACTGATCCTGCAGTTGAGCTATCATGTGATTACTTTTCTTTATCCTTGTCTTCATGTTTTCCACAGTAAAGAGGTTTGTCGTGGCCATGGCTCCTATAGAGCCTGCTATCTCTGTAGAAAAATCCTCCTCTTCCATTTTCTAACCATCAATTAAGACCCTGTGCTTATTTACCATGCCCCCTTCTCTCATATGCATTTCTTACTTCACAATAGCTTTCCTTTTCCTGCTGAAAAAATAATCTGAAGGGGGAATTTCATCCCTGGAAATTGGGGTAAGGTCACTTACATATATAGCTCCCATTTGTGGGAATCCAAAGGTGGACTATAGAGGGGTTAAGGAAGTTATAGGGCTTCCTAACTCTGTAGACCTTGTTTCTCCCACAATCTCAAGTATAACGATATCAACAGTAGGTGATGAAGGAGGGGTGGACCTACTGATTTTGGGAGGTGTCTTGGGCCTCCTCTCTGCTTCTGTCTCTGGATCTTCCATCTGTAAGGCCTCTTCATTTTGTGAAGAGACTTCAGTCTCCCGAGGAAAATATTCAGGATTGGCTTTATCTTGTGCTTCTTGCTCGAAACCCGGAGGAGCATCTCCTTGTTCCTAAGGAAGGGCGATTGCTTATCCTTGTAGCACTTTGGGGAGACCGCTCCGTCTATGCCTCTGGAAGGTCTGGAAGCTAATTTGCAAGTCAAAAGATAGTGCATGTACTCTTTGTAATACTTCCTCATAGGTCTTAGTTCCCTTGAAAAGGTCGTCACAAGGGGACTCATAAGCCTTCATATTACAGTGGGACATGTGTTTTCCCACTAACTGGTAAGGATCACGCTTCCTATGCTCAAGGTTTATCAATTTAACTTCTTCCAGTGCCACTGCTTCAACTTTGGCATGACCTAAGTTGAGCAATGAGAATTTTCCAATCTGAACAGGAAAAGCTGGCCAAATTTTCTTTTGAGCCATTTTCAATTCTACCCCTATTCCACCGGTAACAATTTGGTGAGCCACCTCCCTACATACCAGTCTATTAGGGAGGAATTTCAGAAGGGCATATGGAGGAATTGAGAACCTGAAAACTCTAATGTACAAAAAATTCTCTTCCATGAACCAATCGGCGATTGTCYTGAGATTTCCTACGACCAATTCTAAAATGCAGGGAGGCAAACAGTCATACAACATCTGGTGTAGTGGTATTACCACAAAATGACAAATTTCATAGAACGAATCTTTGGCATTTTCTTCCCAAAGCCTAGAATGATATTCATGAATTRGGTCTGGGTAAGTCGGATTCCAACTCCAATTCATCAGAGGAAAAGGAGTTGAGAAGCATATAGCATCCATGAGGTATGCCGACATGTAAAAATCTCCCATTTGACCCTTTGATCTAGTAGTCTGATAGTCCATGACCTCTTTTGCCATGTTATCGGATAGAATCTTATCCCAATTAAAATTGTAACCCTCTGTTGCTTCATGTAAAAGCGGTACCCATTCTGCAGGGAAATGGGTGGGACTTTTCTTACCGAAAAGTCTACACAACATCATTGCTATGTAAATCATATATTCATTCAATGAGGTCGTGGCGTAAACACCATGGGTGTCAGCTCTGAACTTTCCCTCGTTTCTCCACCATTCTTTGATGATGTCAGGATAGCTTTGGTCTGCCTTGAAACATTCTTTCCTCTGAAAATTACTTACAAAATCTTGATTATAAACATACTTGGGACTGGGAGATAATTTATACATTACTTGTACATGTTCTGGTCTGAAAGAGCCAATAACGACCCCTCGACTGTCCATAATGCTCCTCGTCTTTACATCAGTTCTCTCCAAGGCCCAACTAATCATGTCATTATAGACTGTGAGTCGTGGCCGTGCAACTATTTTGTGGAGCTTAGACTCTGCTATATCCCGAAGCTTGTTGTCAGCGTCATGAGGGAAATTTGTTATTTTGTAATCCAGAGTCTCGAAGATCTGTCTCCAGGATTTTATGGAATCAATGGCATGCGTTGTTGTATCAGATATCACGTCCCCATCTGGACTCAAGCCTTCTGCGACCTCTTCATTTTTCCTGGGTGCCTTCTTAGGTGCCATGAAATCGGTGTTATATCAGAGATCTGTTCATAGAGAAATGTGTTTAAAACTAGGAAAGCGTGAATAGCTGCATATGTAAGGGATAACTTATGAAGTTTGAAAAATAAGAGTTATCAACCTTCGATTTTGCATTTAAACGAGTGCACAGATTCAGACGTCAAAAAATAAATGCTCTTTTAATGGAAATATATACCTGGAGATATGCTTTCATGTTGAAAAAATATGCTCACTTATCCGTTATCAATACTGTCGTATATCGACAATTTCGAAAGTGAAGTTTCGAAAAACACTGCCCTCCTCAATTTCCAAAATGCGAAAGGTGGATTAATTCTCATTAACCTTGTTTTAGAAAGAATTAACCTGAAACTTAAACCCTATTTAGAGATAAACATGATTTCACGTTTTGGAACTTCGGGGATCCTGTTGTCGAGGGATAAGTCACAAGAAATCCCCGAATCATGAAATTGCGAAGAGATTAGTGAGGTGCTAAGACACGTATTAGGACTTAAATAAAACTAGGTTGATAATTAATTAACCTTTTAACTTGTCGGTAAAACAAGGATTGGGAGTCTGAGGGTTGAGATTTTCGAAGCTCTTCAACATGGAGAAAAACCCGAAATGCTAAAGATTAAGGGGAAGATAATTATTTTTAACAATTTAAGTAATTACAAGTTTCAAGAGTACTCCGTGGAAAGCAATGAGAAATGTAACCTTCGTTTCTCCCCCCTTTTAAACTCTTCCTTTAGATATAAATTTTTTTTCGGGATATCGGCACCGGGAAAAAGGAAAGGCTAAGACTCACGCTTCGGGAAAAGCCGAATCTCGAAAACCCGAAAAGGAACAAAGCTCAGATTTCCCTTTGATTAAGGGTGGTTCCATGACTTGGAAAAAATTAAGCCTTAGTTTTTTTTGTTTTTTTTTTTTGAAGATAGAAAGAAAATTAAGCTTCGTGTCAACATTTAGGCTCCATCTAGGGATCTCGTCTCTTTGTGGGACGAGAAGAACTTGCAGATCAAGTGCCTTCATTGGGAAATGGAGTCAATAGTCTTAGCTTCGTGAAACACAAGAGTAGGATCTCGACACTAAAACGAAAATCTCTTCAAGACCAAAAATCTGACTATCTCGAGTGGGATTTTTAATAAACTTCTCCTGAAATTGAGCTCAAAACTGCATAAGATAATCAAGACCAAACTAATCATCCTATCAGGTTTCATGTGGTTTTATTTATCTCAAGGTAAGTATTTGTGTTGTGTCTGCTAAGGATATCCCCGAAATCTATGATAAAATTCGTCCGAAAGGAAGAGAAATTACCAGAACGTCTTGTAATTCGTGTGTGACAGCTTTTAATAGATACAAGGATATTGCTTCACTGCCAGCCAGCCTGTTCAGTACCCTGGTGAAGTTATCTGATTTCCCATATTGAATTTCCTTTCTTCATCTCTTTGG
Source organism: Picea mariana (assembly GCA_032191745.1). Lineage (NCBI taxonomy): Eukaryota > Viridiplantae > Streptophyta > Pinopsida > Pinales > Pinaceae > Picea > Picea mariana. Next base: position 47,655 of record JASDQU010436064.1, on the reverse strand, counting down.
ACTCGATGGGGGCAATCAATATTGAATTTCCTTTCACCATCTGTCCATATTTATTCTTTTATATTTTTGAAGTGGGGGCAATCAACGGATATACGATGTACTAGGAAAGATTATCTGTTTTGAAAAGAATCAAAATCTGTCAACTCGTTTATATAGTTCTGGGCTAATCTTCTTTCCTGCCTTCAAAAATCATGGGCTTCAAAGAACTTCTTAAGGGAAACCTTTTGACTTTTAGTCTAGGAGACTTCCTTGAGTAAAAAGAATCAATTATTCCTGTTAGGATAACTAGTAAGGTCAGGATTAACCTAGGCATGTTTGTGATCCATTTAAAGGAAATTTTTTTTCTTAAAAAACACAACCCACGCCCTTTCTCGAGATTTTGTTTGAGAGTTTTCAAGACTAGAGTGAGACCTCTTCTGATTCCAGGAAATTTTTGAGGTCGGATCCCAATGGTTAAGTGGGAAAAAGGGTTTACTATGGCTTAGAGGAGGGTAAAGAAGGGTCCATATACATATACATATACATATACATATACATATACATATACATATACATATACATATACATATACATATACATATACATATACATATACATACATACATACATACATATATATATATATATATTTAAAAAAAAAATTAGAATGAAATCATTTGCATTTCTCAGAGACTTTACCCCGAAATTTTAAGATGGAATCTCATACCTTTATTAGCTGCTATATTACCAGTCTGAATATTACTCATTCGTTACCTTTGTCATTGTGAGATACTCAATAAGAATACCTGCATATGTCACCTTTCAACATTTCGAGTTTAGCTATCTCGTGAGAAATTTTTTCCTGTGAATAGCATAAAATTATAATCGTTAGGACACGTTAAGAAAATAAATCCTCCCCCTTTTTTTTTCCTTTTTTTTTTTTAAAATCTTGTACAAAAGCATGAAAACAAATCTGTATGTACAATGAGAATTAAAAAAACATATTATTGCATGAAGTGTTTAAGATGCTGCCCATTTACAGGGGCGCTGAGGATGTATCCATCCAGGTTTTCTAATAACCAGGCGTTTTTTCCCTAAATTCTGTACGGACCGGACCAGATCGAATCGAATTTACCATGTTTTCCAGTGTCGTCTTTTCTGGCTTCCCATTTCAAGACCAAATCACCAGGGAGGAATTCTCTATCTTTAGACTTTTGATCAAACAAGGCCTTCATTTTATCCTAATATCTTTGTAACCTTTCATTTACTTTGGCCCTATTTTGCTAAACTTCGACCAACTGGTTTATCCTTCTGGTAACATCATTGGGTTCTTCATTTGAATTCTGCCAGAGCTTCATTACTGGTAGGGATAAGTTTATTGGAAAAATGACATCAGTGCCATATACCATCTGGAAAGGGGAAATTCCAATTGACCTTTTAGTACTTGTTCTGTTGGCCCACAATGCATATTTTAGATGAATATGCCATGCTTTCTTGTTTTCAGCTAAAACCTTTTTTATCACTGCAATCAGGCTTTTGTTGGATGATTCGGCTAGACTATTTCCTTGTGGATAGTAAGCTGTAGAGTGTCCTAGTATGATGTTATATTTTTGGCAAAAATTTATCATGGCCATCGATTTAAAAGCTTGTGCATTATCAATGATTATCTTTCGAGGGCACCCGAATCTGGATAAAATATTATCTTCCAAGAAACTGATTACCACTGAATCGGTTGCATTCCTGGTGGGAATAGATTCCACCCATTTAGTGAAGTAATCAATTGTTGTTAGGATCCATTTGTGCTGCGCGCTAGAGTGTGGGTGAATTTCTCCAATGAAATCAAGTCCCCATTGCTGGAAAGGGGCTTCCATTTTAACTGGTATAAGGGGTAGATCTGGGATCCTTTGTTTGCCTGCGAACAACTGGCAGGGGACACAATTTCAAACTCTGGTGTTCACTTCTGTGAACAATTTGGGCCAGTAGTATTCGGCTCTTAAGATCTTGTAAGCTGTTTCTCGCCACGCATGATGTCCTCCACACACCCCGATATGGAATTCATCTATAACCCCCTCTGTTTCAGTTTTGACTAAACACCTCAGTAAAAAACCCAAGGGGTCTTTCCAATACAATTTAGTATCTATGATACAGTACTTTATGGCATGTAACTTTAATGTCCTAGATTTTGATGGTGTTAACTCAGTAGGACATAGGAGCGTAAGTAGGTAATGAACGATGTCGTGATACCACGCCGAAGTGGAAAACTTATCTTGAATCTCAGTCGTAGGTGCATTGGCATCAAGCTCATTTATTTCAAGATATCCCACGGTCCGTTGCAGCTGATTTATCCCTAATGATTTTAAGTTTGATTCAACAAGCAATTTGGCCAAACCATGACCTTTAATAATTTTAGTTGGTTTTACTTCTAGGTCAAACTCTTGGATCTTAGCCAACCACCTGCCTCTTCCGTTGTTGTCTGGTTTCACTAGGATATCTTTAACAGAGCTAGAAGGTACATAAGAAATGAATTTCGAGTGCAATACGTATGTTCTGAAAACTTTGAGGGCTTTCACCATTTCATAGGCCTGTTTCTCCAATATGTTGTATTTCAACTCGACATCCCTGAGACTTTTGCTAAAAAACGCAATAGGTCGCTCAAAACTCTCCTCATTTTTTTGTAACAATACGACTGCTATAGTATGTTCTGAGGTGAAAGAAAATATTAAAAACTCTTTGGTGTAATCCAGACTGGCCAATACCGATGCTTCTCTTATTACTTTCTTGATACGTTGAAAAGAGGCATTTTCTTCTCTCATCCATCTCACTTCCTTGTCTTTTTTGAGCATATCTGTTATCAATTTCACAATTTTAGCAAAATTAAGGATGAATCTCCTCAAGAAATTTATTTTTCCTAAAAAAGACTTAATTTCTTTCACATTTCTAGGAAAATTTATTGTATCTATTGCCTCAACCCTTTTGGGATCTATTTTGAACCCATCCTTAGACATGATATGGCCCAAGAGTTTACCTTCTTGCATTGCGAAATGAGATTTCTTGGGATTGAGTAACAAACCAAACTTTATGCATTTCTCAAAGGTTTGTTTAAGATGCATTAGATGTTCTGCATCAGATTTGGAGAAAACAGTGAGGTCATCGAGGTAGATAACAACAAACTTATCTCTCTCACCCACGAAAGAAATATCCATGTCACACTGAAAAGTTGCCCCTGCATTCATTAAACCAAAAGGCATCTTATCGTACATAAAAGTGCCCCAAGGGGTAGTGAACGCAGTTTTTTCTTTATCGTCCTGATGTACTGCGATATGATTGTAACCTGAAAAACCATCGATCATAGACATCCTGTTAGCTCCAACTACTTTTTCTAAAACATAATCCATCTTAGGTAATGGGTAATTGTCCTTGAGTGAGGACCGATTCAGGTTCCTGAAATCAACACATAGTCTGATCTCTCCTTTTTTCTTTCTCATTGGGACTAGATTAGCTACCCACTCAGAATATCTCAGAGGGACTATAATTTTAGCATCTAGGAGTTTCTTAACCTCCTTTTCTATCACCGGTAACAGGATAGGGTTAATCTGCCTGAGTTTCTGCCGAAAAGGCTTGACACCTGGTTTTAGTGGGATTTTGTGTTCCATTATAGTCATGTCATAAGTTCTCAACTCATCATAGGACTAGGCGAAAATATATTTGTACTTTTTAAGCAATTCAACATATTTACCTTTGAGCTTAGGAGACAGATACCTGGACACTTTAACTAATCTAGGTTTCTCTTCGGTACCTATATTGCAATCCTCGACCTCTTCTGGCTGAGGCTGTAAGGTAGTCTTCAAAGGGATGTCATCGTGGTTAAAAAGTATTTCTAAGGGAATCAAGCCCTTGGGTATATGATTATTTTTCAAAACTAGCATACGATTATTTTCAATTTTATCTTGGAACTCTTGGGGGTCTTCCCCTTCTTGCATGATCGAAATAGGATCATTTTGATTTTCTTGGTCAACATGTGTTTCGACAAACTCATCTACAGTCTCTAAAAAATTTCGGAGTTGTTCATCATCCTCAAAGAATTACCAATGTTGTATGTTATTGGGCATGGAAGGTCTGTGTCTCATCTATATGTGGTATTTGAGTTTGAAGGCAATGGGAGGTTTGAAAGTCGAGGCAGCTTTGGCTAAGGAATCCGCCTGTTGATTTTCAGTTCTCGGAATGAAATGAATATTAACAGAAGAAAAAAAAAATTCAATTAGGTCCCAAACACAATTTTGATAAGACCTTAATCTAGGGTATTTGGCTTGGTACTGGCGATTGACTTGCTTTACGATTAACTCTGCATCACCAAAAATTTTCAAGTTTTTAATTTTCATTCTCATAGCGGCCTCTAATCCCAACACTAGAGCTTCGTACTCACATATGTTATTAGTGTGGTCAACATTCCACTACAACCTATAAGAGAAAGGGATAACGAATTGGTTATCAGGTGCTACAAAAATTACTTCAGCCCCAGCTCCAAGATAAGATGAGGTGCCGTCAAAACAAATTTTCCACACACCTATGCTATATACATCCTGTTCTATTAGTTCCTTTTCTTTTTTATTTTCTATCCAATTTTCTTCTACACAAACATAAACATCATCCTCTAGAGATAATATACAATTACCTAAATCCTGATCAACAATATTTACAAGGTAATTATTTGGGCTGAGAGGATCACTAACAGTTAACGCTAATTTGGTTTCTCTGTACAAACGAGTGAACTGGCCTCTAAAATCTGGAATCATTGCATATGTCATATCAAGTTGAAGAGAGCCTCCAAGTTTAGCACCCTAGGACCGAGACTTCGGAGGTATATCTGCGATGACCACATCAATTAAAACACTCTTCGAAGGTACCTGTGCAAGATTTACGACTAAGTTCTTTATCATGCCTAAACACTTGACTTTCCTCGAGTCAAACGAATATAAATCTCCATAAGGCCTGGTGATTTCTAGGTTGAGTCTGTCCATGATAGTCTTAGGCATTACATTGTGAGAGGCTCCAGAATCTAACATGCAATTATGGAGCAGACGATCTAACACTGTCAAAGTGATGTAGAAAGGGGCAACGGTGTCTCTAGCACCTTCAAAATGTGGGCCAAAATCTATGTTGGGCTTATCATCTTCTAGATTGATGGCATTGACATGACTTTTTTTTTCCGAAAAATTAATCATTTTGGCAATTTGTTTTCGGTATATTGGGTTTTTGGCCAATTCAACAAGGGGGATAGGGATTTTGATCCTTTTGATCTCATTTTCTAGATTAAAACTTCCCATGGTTTTGTCGATTTCCATGGTTTGAGCATCCAACCCTTTCTTTTCATATTTCCTTGGCTGGGGATCCTTTGTTTCAGTAACAGGGGTGTCGAGTTGTCGCGTGCTCAAGGGTGATGCTTCCGCTGTCTTTGTCTTGACAAACTGTGTATTAGCGGTTTTAGTCTCTTAAGTCTGTTTGTCAGTCAATTTTGAAATTGCTTCGTCAGTTTCAACCCTCGACAATATCTTTTTAACCGGAGTGGTTGTGAGAACCCTGTTTCTAGGTCTTAGGTTGTACTTTTGGTGAAGCTCAACCACTATACCATCTCCTATTCCCTGATAGGTTGAATCTTCCGAAACACTACTGTTCTTGTTGTTCTCAGTCCAAAACTTTTCATAATCTTGTATTCTTACATAAGGTTGTAAACAATCATTGCCAAGATTGTTCATATATTCTTCTAACTACTCAAAGTCTTCTACGTCTGGTCCTCCTATAAAGTTTTCACTTTTAAAAGGGGTTTGAATTTTTTGGTCTTCATTTTTTATTTGTTTCTGATGATTTTGAGGGTTAGGGTTTTTTCTAAATTCTTTTCTAGGGTAATGTTCATTTTTAGCCTGCTCCAATTCCATCCTCGAGATTTTGTTTGACATTTCTTTGATGATTCAGGCCATATCATCCATCTTGTCCTCTGAAGATCTTCCTGATCCAGAGGGTCCTCCTTGCTCCTTGTATCTTCTAATTTCTTTGTTTCCAGTATCAAATTTGGTTTTCAGCTTACCTAACGCCATCATATTTGATTCGATTTCCAAAGCATCATCTTGCATTTTGGTGAGATCCACTGATCTTCTCTTCCTTAATAAAAGGGCGAAATCAAGGTCAAAATCTCCAGCAAAAGTTACCTTTGCAACAGGTTGTGAGGGTTTGACCTTAGTGGGAATTTTGTTGTACAATTTATTGAAATGTTGAGTGAACTCAAGAACTGATTCAGAGTTTTATTTTCGGAGAGCCCTAAATTCGGTTAGAAAATAAAGATGGTCTTTCCATTCACCCCACTGTCTGATAAAATCATTTTCAAGTTCATCTTATGAAGGTATAGATCCGTCTGCTAGACCTTGGAACCAGGTCCTCACCTTCCCCTCAAAGGTTTGAACCAAGAGTCTGGAATATACATCCTCATGTTCTAACCCGAGAATGTCGGTGAACTGATCGAAAAAATTTATGTGTTCAGCTGCTATCAAATAGCCTTCTCCTGTGAATTTGGGCGGATTTTTCATGTAATTTTCTGGCAAATCATGGAGAGGGATGGGTAGGACGAGAGGGGAATATCTTATAGAAACCTTTGCAAATATTCGAGGAGGTGGTACTTGACCACCTGCTCCTCCTCCCGAACCACCCACGACATCACCTCTAACCCCACCCGCTCTAGCTGCGGCCATTGGGGCTTTAGCGGAAAAAGGTTGGGGGTTGCAACGGAGGTTCTGAAGAAAAGGATTATCGACGGGGATGAAATTTGAGAGAAAGGAGCTTGGAGAATGTGGACTGGTTCCTTCAGAATCACAAGGTGAAGATATCGAAGAGTCAACATAAGCCGAATCAAGATATATAGGGTAATGGTTTGAGTTTTGAGAGGTGGGAAGATGAACCTCGAGGAGTGAGGGGGAGTCAGTTGCAACAGGAAGTAAGGTGGAACTTCACTTTCTATTAGTATGGGAAGAAGCTGAGATAGCCTCGGTCCTAAAAATAGGTAGAACCAAATTCGATTCTGGGTTTGTAACGTTACCAGTGGAGAATTTCCTGTTAGGGGATGGGGTACTTGATTCGCTGTGTTGATCTTCGTAGTCAGACTATGTGTATTTAAGTTGAAAAAATTTATTCGCAGATAAGGCAGTCTGTCGAAAGTGGTTTCTTGATTTTAGAATTTTTTCAGGGTTGGAAAAAGGAAAAATCTGTTTATCGTCTGGATTTCTTCTAGTTTTCTTCTGGTTTAAAGCTAGTTTAAACAGCGTGGAGTCACCAAGTGAAAGGTAAGGGTAGCCTTAGGAGATTTCCAAACTTTTCTCACTAGCAAAGAAGGAAAGTGTCAATGTCATTCTTCCCAGGGAAAAAGCTTCGTTACTCCGTTCCCCGGCAACGACGCCAAAAAGATGTTGTTCCTGAGTTTATACTTTAAGGCTCTAAAGTATACTGTCAAGGCATCTGTAAGATAGAAGGAAAGAAGACAGAAAATGACAACTGATTTTTAAAAAATAAGGTTAAAGCCGGTTTCTCAACTGTCTCTGTCGGAGTTCCCAGTTTTCCTGAACGCTGATATCTCTTTCAATTGCTGCCCACAAACGTTCGAGTTCAACTCGATTATTTTTTGTTTGTAAGATAGTATTAAATAAATTTAGAGCAATGCTGGTTTAATCCGAAATACCGGGTTCAACGTTAGGTTGTCTTGTAACTGGTACTGTCATGGAAGATAAAAGTAAAAGGGGATAAGATTCTGTGTTTTACTTTTAGGCTTAGTTATCTCTAACCCACAATGTAAGAAGGACGGGGTTAAAATACGAATTAAAGAAATGACTGGATTAAAGGTCGTTTCTTGTATTTGAGTTAAAACTTAAAGAAAAGGAAACATGCATGATGTGAGAAAAACATAAAACTATTAACAAGGTGAGGCACTTGTTTCAGGGGAATCTCACATTGAAAAAGGAAACTATCAGGCAAGAAGAATATTAATGAAGCATATGTAGTTGTGATCCAAACATTTCAGGTCTTGTATCAGTTGATAACTGATACAAAGGAAAGGCTGTAAATGATCTGAATAACAAAGATATCTATTTCCACAATAGAAGTTGTACTAAATTGTAGTAAAGCATTCATTAATAAAATACATGAAAGAAAGATGAAAAGACAGAGAAACACATAACTCAAATTTGGCAACATCCAGAATCTTCAATCTACTTTTCTATTAATTCAAATTTTTTTATAGATGTCTTCGTCACAATGCCATTTTTTAGAGAAAGAAAAAGCCCCCCTTCTGGTTCCTCTTTTTTATTTATTTATACAAGGTCATCACTATTCGATAGTTAGTGATCGCCTACATTTTAGGAAAAAGAAAGAAAAATAGTTACAAAAACTGCAACATTAACCGTTGTGTGATTAACTTTCCATCTGTTTACCCTTCCAAAAGTGTAAATTTCTGAATGAGACTTCACTGTTTTGTTGAAGTCTCTCCCTCTTTTGAAGCTGTGCATTCAACACACCTCTCTAAAAAGTGAACAAAAATCCTGGGTTGTGTTGGAAGATCTTTAGTTTCAAATAAGTAAGACTTTCTCTGTACCTTCAGAAACTTATCTTCAAAACTTTTATCAGCGAACCTGATCATTTGCAAATTAGGCTGTACCAACAGTCATCTTTGATTTCTTTGACTAATCTCTTGTTCTCAACTATATTCGCTTCCCATGCCTTTAGCATAATGTCTCCTCTTATCTGTTCCGTGATAGAAAGTTTTAAATCTATTGGCACCTCCTTGTTCCCTGAACATGTGACAGCTTTCTGAAAGGCATTCCTCATCGCTTTAGCTTCTTTTTCCAGTGAACCAATGTTATCGAGAAATATGCTTGCCTCTTGAAAATAATGCTGGATGATCTCTATTTTGTTGATCAACTATTGTTGTTCAGTTCCTATCTTTATATGAATTTCTAATGAGAGGGTTTGAAAAGATTTTAAATCTACGACCCGACCTTCTGTCAGACTTAACTTGACTTGCAACTGATTTACAAGTTCCCTTTGTTGAGAAACTTGCACCTGACTCGCTTGTATTTTTCAATTCATCTCAACAAGGCTAGCTTTAAGTGACTGAATTTCGTGTTTTTCAGCAGTTCTGTCCTGCTCCAGACTTTTATTGACTTATTCTTTGATACTCTTCTCAGCATTTTTTAACTGATCTTGCAGTTGATCTATCATGTGATTACTTTTCTTTATCCTTGTCTTCATGTTTTCCACAGTAAAGAGGTTTGTCGTGGCCATGGCTCCCATAGAGCCTGCTATCTCTATAGCAAAATCCCCCTCTTCCATTTTCTAACCATCAATTAAGACCTTGTGCTTCTTTACCATGCCCCCTTCTCTCATATGCATTTCTTGCTTCACAATAGCTTTCCTTTTCCTGTTGAAAAAATAATCTGAAGGGGGAATTTCATCCCTAGAAATTGGGGTAAGGTCACTTAAATATATAGCTCCCATTTGTGGGAATCCAAAGGTGGATTGTAGAGGGGTTAAGGAAGTTATAGGGCATCCTAACTCTGTAGATCTTGTTTCTCCCACAATCTCAGGTATAACGATATCAACAGTAGGTGATGAAGGAGGGGTGGACCTACTGATTTTGGGAGGTGTCCTGGGCCTCCTCTCTACTTTTGTCTGTAAGGCCTCTTCATTTTGTGAAGAGCCTTTAGTCTCATGAGGAAAATATTCAGGATTGGATTTATCTTGCGCTTCTTGCCCGAAACCCGGAGGAGCATCTCCTTGTTCCTAAGGAAGGGCGATTGCTTCTCCCTGCAACACTTTGGGGAGACCACTCTGTCTGTGCCTCTGTAAGGTATGGAAGCTAATTTGCAAGTCAGATGACAGTGCCTATACTCTTTGTAATACTTCCTCATAGGTCTTAGTTCCCTTGAACAGGTTGTCACAAGGGGACTCTTCGTGTTCATAAGCCTTCAGATTACAGTGGGACATGTGTTTTCCCACTAACTGGTAAGGATCATTCTTCCTATGCTCGAGGTTTATCAATTTAACTTCTTCCAGCGCCACTGCTTCGACTTTAGCATGACCTAAGTTGAGGAATGATAATTTTCCAATCTGAACAGAAAAAGCTAGCCAATTTTTTTTTGAGCCATTTTCAATTCTACCCCTATTCCACCTGTAACAATTTGGTGAGCCACCTCCCTGCATACCAGTCTATCAGGGAGGAATTTCGGAAGGGCATGTGGAGGAATCGAGCACCTGAAAACTCTAATGTATGAAAAATTCTCTTCTATGAACTAGTCGGTGATTGTCCTGAGATTTCTTGCGACCGATTCTGAAATGCGGGGAGGCAAACTGTCGTACAACATCTGGTGTAGTGGTATTACCACGAAATGACAAATTTCATTGAATGAATCTTTGGCATTTTCTTCCCAAATCCTGGAATGATATTCATGAATTGGGTCTGGGTAAGTCGGATTCCAACTCCAATTCATTAGAGGAAAAGGAGTTGAGAAGCATATAGCATCCATGAGGTATGCTGACATGTAAAAAGATACCGGTCAGCCCTTTGCTCTAGCAGTCTGATAGTCCATGACCTCCTTTGCCATGTTATCAGATAGAATCTTATCCCAATTAAAACTGTAACCCTCTACTGCTTCATGTAAAAGTGGTACCCATTCTGCAGGGAAATGGGTGGGAATTTTCTTACCGAAAAGTCTGCACAACATCATTGCTACGTAAATCATATATTCATTCAACGAGGCCGTGGCGTAAACACCATGGGTGTCAGCCCTGAACTTTCCCTCATTTCTCCACCATTCTTTGGTGATGTCAGGATAGCTTTGGTCTACCTCGAAACATTCTTTCCTCTGAAAATTACTTGCAAAATCTTGATTATAAACATACTTGGGATTGGGAGATAATTTATACATTACTTGTACATGTTCTGGTCTGAAAGAGCCAATAACGACCCCTCGGCTATCCAGAATACTCCTCGTCTTTACATCAATTCTCTCCAAGGTCCAACTAATCATGTCATTATAGGCTGTGAGTCGTGGCCATGCAACTATTTTTTAGATCTCAGACTCCGCTATATCCTGAAGCTTGTTGTCAGCGTCACGAGGGAAATTTTTTATTTTGTAGTCCAGAGTCTCAAAGATCTGTCTCCAGAATTTTATGGAATCGATGGCATGCGGTGTTGTATCAAATATGACATCCCCATCTAGACTCAAGCCTTCTATGACCTCTTCGCTTTTCCTGGGTGCCTTCTTAGGTGCCATGAAATCGGTGCTATATCAGAGATCTGTTCACAGAGAAATGTGTTTAAAACTAGGAAAGCGTGAATAGCTGCATATGTAAGGGATAACTTATGAAGTTCGAAAAATAAGAGTTATCAACCTTCAATTTCGCATTTAAACGAGTGTACAGATGCATACGTCAAAAAATAAATTCTCTTTTAATGGAAAGATATACCTGGAGATACGCTTTCATGTCGAAAAAATATCTTCACTTATTCATTATCAATAGTGCTGTATATCGGCAATTTCGAAAGTGAAGTTTCGAAAAACACTACCCTCCTCAATTTCTGAAATGTGAAAGGTGGACTAATTCTCATTAACCTTGTTTTATAAAGAATTAACCTGAAACTTAAACCCTATTTAGAGATAAACACGATTTCGTGTTTCGGAACTTCGGGGATCCTGTTGTCGAGGGATAAGTCACAAGCAATCCTTGGATCGCGAAATTGCGAAGAGATTAGTGAGGCGCTAAGACACGTATTAGGGCTTAAATAAAACTAGGTTGATAATTAATTAACATTTTAACTTTTCGGTAAAACAAGGATTGGGAGTCTGAGGGTTGAGAGTTCTGAAGTGCTTCAACATAGAGAAAAACCCGAAATGCGAAAGATTACAGGGAAGATAATTATTTTTAACAATTTAAGTAATTACAGGTTTCAAGAGTACTTCATGGAAAGCAATGGGAAAGATAACCTTCGTTTCTCCCCCCTTTTAAACTCTTCCTTTACATTTAAAATTTTTTTCTGGATATCGACACCGAGAAAAAGGAAAGGCTGAGACTCACGCTTCGGGAAAAGCCAAATCCTGAAAACCTGAAAAGGAACAAAGCTCATATTTCTCTTTGATTAAGGGCAACTCCATGACTTAGGGAAAATTAAGCCTTAGTTTTTTTTTTTGAAGATAGAAAAAAAATTAAGCTTTGTGTCAACACCTCCAAAAATGTCCACCAGCTGGGTCCTGCAAAAACAAATGGATACACCCTCCAAGGATCTCAAGTCAAAGCATCACGACGAGTAAACAAAATTAATAATAAATCCACCTAAGCATGTACATCCAAACTACTTCATCAAAATAAACCAATTCTCAAAGGGCCTATGCAATTTTCCAAGTTTAAATATGGGAGGGTTGACAAAATGACCTAATGGGTGAATTGTTCCTCAAGTTTAGGGGTGTTTCTTGAGGGGGCCTCCTTCTAAGTCATGTGGATGAGTTGACATGGATGCGGGGAAGACTTTTGGGTATGGGGTTCATGACATATAAGGTGTTGTAGTGTCTCAATTATGGGTGCCTTTGGAGAGGGTGTGTTGCACCTTTGTTTTCAATGCAACCTTTTTCCAAGCCCATTTATTGCCTTTAATTATTTTTAGGATGTTTCCAGGTTGAAGCCAAGGTGGGGATTCTAGATAAGAAATATAAAATATGACCACATTGAGTCTACCTTCGTCACATCATTCTTCTCCAAGTTTTAAACATGTGTGGGGCTTCTACCTAAGCATTAAAAATAGTGCCCACACATGCCCCTTCCTGGTTGGCATTTGCTATTAATTATTTTTTCATGGGTCCCACAATTTTTGTGAGAGATGTTCCATTGTCCTCAGGATCCCTGGGAGAGAATTTAGAAGTTCAATGGTTTGTATTTTATCTTTTTCTAGCTACAAGCCTCTGGGCCTTCAACACCTTCTTACCATGAAATGAGGGACACCCCTTCTTGGATCAGTACACCCAAAAATCCCAAAAGGTAAGGATATGAGGGGATGAAGTGTGGAAAGTGACAATTATGGTCAAGAATGGAATGATGAATCATCAAGAGGACCTCCTAGTAGTAGCCCTATTCCCAAGGATGGCCCACTTACTAGGGCGCAATGTCAACGACCAAGGCAAAACATGGAAAAGAGAATAATGTCCAAGCAAATGTCACATAGTCAAAAGAAGTAATAGATGTAACAAACTCAAATGCCTCAGATATTGAATTGATACTCACCATAATACCTGACTTGTACCTCATGGAGAAAGAACCAATGTCTTCCAGAGGCCAACTGATGTGGTGGATACCGTCATGACGAACCTAGAGTTGTGGTGGTGAGGTGGGTCTCTATATATGCAAGTGGACATTGATGGTCAAGCCGTCTCTCAGTACTCCATGTCTGCAACCTAAGGGCCTCAAGACATCATCTCCTTAGTTATCCCTAGGAATTGGGGATAACATGGCTTTTATTTGACTTAGAATTCTTAGCTATACCTTTTTGAATGACATATGATAAATTAAACATGAACATGAATGATTTTTTTTTTTATGAATGAAATGGAAGTGAATGGGAAAGACACAAGGTGTCAAGTATGGTTAAGGATATGATACATGTTGCACCAACCAGATTTCTAATAGTATGACTTGACCCAATACTTGACGACACTTATCTAAGAGAAAAATATGTCCCCCATGGTACAACGAGACAAATAGTAAAATCGTTAATGTTATGAAGTGGTATTAGATCACACTTTAGAGTTTATCACATTCACAACTGGATTATAAGATATAATACTATGTCTAACTATCAAACCCATACATGAGAACATAACACAACACGTGAAGTAAAGAAAATTAAACCAAAGTACCATGGCCATGTGCAATGGAATCATAGTGTACTATCTGCAAGTGTATGTGTCATCTAAGGTGTAAGAGAGAAGAGTTGATATACCATGGTTGAATCATCTGATGAGGAGTGAGGCAATATCATCATATTTATAAAGGATGAAACTGAAGTAATAGGTATGAGTCTGGAGAAATATGAGCAAGAGAGCTCATGTAAGCAACAACATCAGACCTCTTAATAGGGTGCTTCTAGAAGTAGTTACCTCTCAGGGGGAAACATTTGGATCCTACTTGGGGACATGCACTCTTAGAGTAAGAGTGTATGAGATCTCCAAAATATCACTCAAGCATATGATAAACACACATATAAACTCATCAAAGCATCAATAACCAGAGAAAATGGTGATTCTACCACCTTGGTAAATCACTACTTTACGTGAAACCAAAATTTTCTAATTAGTTTAATGACAACAAATAAAGAAAGCATGTAACTATTGTAAAGAAAATGCTCGAAAATAAAAGAAAATTATTTATTCTAAGAAAATAAATATATGAAAATTTAAACACACAATTAATCTAATGCAAGAAAAGAAAAGAAATCATATAAGGATCCTAAACTACTGCTCAAAGGAGCATATTCTTTCCTAATCCTACTATCTAACTAGGGACTAAATCCGATAGGTAAATTCATGGAGCTAGTGCAACCACTTGATGAAACCATCTTTATAATGCTTTCCCTTATGTTTGGTTATGAACCAAACAATGAATACATTAAATATCGCATGGACACAAGGTGGAATATCTATCATTCTTGCTTAGAATCAAGGTAAGATGATAATCATGAAGCACAAGTCCAACTTATTGCCAATGTTGGCTATCATTTCCACAAAATTCATCCATCCAAAGGTTAGTAAGGTTGATATAATAATTATTTTCATCATAGAAATATGTCAACCCCTTGATCTTAGATTTTGAATCACTAAGGAGAAGAGACTTTGAAGGTGGCTCTAGTTGGAATTTGTATGAAGATCATTGAATTTTCATTCCAATTTCAATCCAAGGTAAGGAAGGAAAATGAAAATACTCGTGACTTGAGGTTAGGATTTCCAGAACATAAGGCATGGATGAATGCTCCAAATATATGATAGAATCTTGAAACTTAACTCATTCATAAAGTGGTAAAGAATTCCAAAGAAATGTATTGAAGAAATTCGAAAGTGATGAGATCTTTATTTTACCAAGTTTTCTGTACCAATAAAAAATCCCCTCCTCAAGAAACTCCAAGGACAATATAAACATATTCATCTTAATATCTTCATGAACAATGTTGATTTTTGAAATAACATGAATGAAATATGTAATATGTAAAACAAATGAGTCACTAAGTCCATGGAATCTTGGTATTTTTTCTTTCCAATCTTTGTAATCATTTAGATATCCATGGATTCCTGAAAAATTCATAGGACTAGTTAAATCATTCAAGAACCAATCCACTTCATTCCTTTCAATATTTATACCATCGGATTATTCAACACAATCTTCCAGGTTAGATTTAAGTTCAACGATCTCAATTTCACCCTCCTTTTCAGTATCATAAATAGGATCTCCTTCAAAATAAAAACAACTTGTATCCCATTTATGTCTTTCGATGTGAAACATATCATCAATGTTTCTAATATCAAGGTTATCACGTTCTTCATGGAATGAGGGGAAATTGATGGATTCTTCTTCAAATTATTCCCTTTAAAAATTATGAAAGGATGGATCATAAGGTTTAACATTTTGATCAGGGGTGTAAGTCATCAAACCATCATTTTCATGAGGATGGGAAATGAGGATTTGGAAACTTACACTCTTTAGGATCTCACCAAAGTGATTTTCATTAATGGACCCACAAGGTTGTTCTTATTCTTCATGAAATGAGGGGTTAGCAAAGGATCTTTCTTCTCTTTCCAAATTATCAAAGGATGCATCAAACGGTCCAAAATTTTGGTAAGAGGTGCAATTTACTAAATCGTTATCTTCACGTAGAGGGGAAATAAAGACTTGGTTGTTCTCATCATCAAAACATGTTTTTCCAACTTCATATTAAACTTATTTTAATTCTTATTCTCTGATGGATTCATGAAATATTTTTTGTTCCTCTTCATCCATTTATTATGCATGTACTTTGTTCTCAGTAAGATTTCACTCTTCATGAAGTGGCTTTTTTTTTTATCAATGTGCTCATCAAGTACCTGGTCTTCTATGGGAGATTCCATGGACACTTTTTCTTTTTTTGGGAGGGATTCCATGGACACTTTTTCTTTTTTTGGGAGGGATGTTGTGGTATATTCAATAAACATTTAATTCTCCTCAATTTCAATATGAGGCTCCTGATACTTGAGGAAGGACCTAAAAAAATTCAACAAATGAAGTGACTGATCCTACAAGATCATCATGAAACCAATCATTTCCATTGTCTTCCAAAGTGCACATAAAGGTATGAATCCAAACATCCTCATGGATAATATGAGATTCATTCATAACCTTTATGAAATAGATAGTGTGTGACAAGTATGACTTATGATTTCCATGAAATGAACCAATAAGATGAAACAAATCTGAATGGTATCCCTCATGTGGAGCTCCCAAAATATTAGAACAACTAAGTGGATAACACATATAATCCCAAGTCTCTACTATTTCCATTGGAGATATCTTGGGTAGGAGTGTTGTGAAACATAGAATGAATGTTTCAAAGTCTCCCATCTCATGGATAAGATCCCAATGTTTGAGGAAAAACAACACAAATTTTGCAAATGAAGCAATTTCTCTTTCACCAAGATTTTCGTACCACTCTAATGCTTCATCCTTAAGGGTTAGTGCAAAATTCATCATCCAAATATCTTCATGCACAACATGGAATTTTCTCATAGTTGTAACGAATTATGTAACATGTAATCCAACTGAATTATGAAACCCATAAAAATATCCAATAAGATCAAACCAATTTGAATCATAACCCTCATTTGGAAAACCTAGAATGCCCAAAAGATCAAGTGGAGCATAAAATTATGCCAACCATTTATCTTCAAAATTTTCCATATTTCCCAAAACTTAAATTTGAAGACGAACTTGGAAAAAGTTGCATTTCCAAGGTGAATTCTCAATGCCTTCAATTTTTGCTTGTTTCACCCTACAAGCAACAAGTATTTAAAATATATAAGGGAAAATGGATTATTCCTATCAATGGAGTCTCCAAATGAGTAAACTAGATAAGTCTTTGAATCCTACTCATCAAAGTGTTGAATCAAACTTATGATAACCAAGGAATGGATTTTCTCCCCAACAAGGACGCCAAAATGTCACATCTCAAATCCTCACCCAGGAGGAAAATCCATAACCTCAACGGGAGATCCTAGAGGAAACTACTAGGTAAACCACCCGTTGTCGCCTCAATGGCCTTTACTTTCAGTTTAGACTAAGGAGATGGGTTATCCTAGTCTAGGAGGGAATCCCTAATATCAATCTAACAAAATCGTTATAGTGGGAAGAGAAATGTCAGCGTAGTTTTGATCATATTTCCTTAATGTGTGAAAATTGAAGTATGAAAAATGTTTGCTTGATCAACAAGAGTTTAACACAAGTTTGTTAAGTGGATTACAATTAAACATTAATGCTACAACTAATGCTCAAACATCAATAATTTTCATAATCATGTGATATTAGATTATCGAAGATAATAAAACACAGTGACAATGTGAAATGGGAATGATCTCAACTAGTGCTTGATTACATATGACGTATTTGGAACCATAAAATATTATCACCATAAGCTCTAAGGTAAGTTTTAGAAATGTATTTTATATTATCCTTATACATCACAAATTCTAAATGACATTCACCATAAGTGTTCATGTATCTCATCAGGTTCATGAAACCATAGTTAGATCTAGAAAAATTCTTAACAATCATGTCATTTTACCAACATTGAACTATCAACATATGTTATTACTAAATTCGTGAATTTGCTTTAAATGTGTCCAATGTATGGAAATGATCTTTTCCATAATGATAAAAAATGTATCACAATTTTTCGTTCCTTAAATAATATGATTAAGACTAAGATCTGATGTGGATTTATTTTGAGATCTCATTAGTCATTATATTAAGTTCTTGAAGATACATTCCATCCAATGATAACAAGAAACATTGTTGATCAAAATGATACATGTCAAGTACTAGATGAACCAACAATTGGACTTGAAATGTGTTAAACCATCATCAGGATTCTAGGTTGTATATATCATGCAACCAATGGAAATGGATGTAAACAAAGAAATACCTTCAAATTATGCTAATTAAACCCTCACAACAAAAATTATATTAGTGGCAAGACTCATCATATGGAACTTATTTTTAGAATGTGGTAGCAAGTCTGAATAAATCCATTCATGAAAATTCCAATAATGAAATATTAACAACATATCTAAAAATCATGTTTATTATGCTCTTATTAAATTGGATCTTAACCACATAAATTCCAGAAAATAGATGTAAAATGTTAGACCCTTGAAGCAAGTCATTGGGGATTTCTTCACATCAATTTTCTAGGTGAGATGTATTTGAACCATAAACAAGTGAAATGCTTCATGAATAACATGCCAAACTCATGTACCCAATCCTTAAGCCCTCATAACAATAATAACCAATGAACAATGTTACATCAAGTGTCAACCATTTAACATTTAACATTTCATTAATAGTTTTAATGCATCAATTTGATCAAGTTTAGATTTTAAGTTTTAGTAAATTGGTCGTATTCAAAACCCAAGAAATGTTTCATCCCATTAGATAAAACCATTAGATCTAATGCAAACATATAGCGATTTAAGCATGGAAAAGTGAATGATTTGCAAATGCAATTCAAGTGATTTAAGCATGGAAAAGTGAATGACTTGAAAATGCAATTCAAGTATAAATAGATCTAAACATTAAGCTTATGAGACTTGAGAAAATACAATCTAAATCTAAAGATAAAATAAGTTAAACCCCTAGATTGGAAGAACAAAAATAAAGAGGAAAAAATTAAAGTTTGGACGAGGAAGTCTAAGAGCATACCAGTGCCTACCTTGCTTGGTTTATGGGGTCACTTGCCTAGATTAAGTGTTGTTCATTTACCTCATGTGTTGAATTCATATGCATGATCTAGGATTTCCCTACAAGAATCAACGTGCATACTAATTATTGAAGTCATGTGCTCTAAGAAGAATTACATTGTGGGCATCAAATGAGATACTTGAAATCCTTCAAGTATGGTTAGGGAGGTTATTCCTATGAGAATCCAACCTAAGTATCACAAGGTCAAATCTAAACCTAGTCTAGTGTAAGAGGGTAGAACCTTAGGATGTCCACACTCAGTGCAAAATATAAATAAGGAGATGATGTATCGAGGCCCTTAGGTTGCGGACATGGAGTACCGAGAGACAACTTAACCAATAGTGTCCACTTGCACATATGGAGACCCACCTCACCACCACACTCCAGGTTGATCATGACAGTATCCACCACATCAGCTAGGCTCCGGAAGACATTGGGTCTTGCTCCATGAGGTACAAGTCAAGTATTATGGTGAGTTTCATTTCAATATTTGAGGCATTTGAGTTCATTACATCTATTACTGCTTTTGATTATGTGACATTTTCTTGGACATTATGTTGTTTTCCCTGTTTCACCTTGGTGGTTGACATTGCTCCCTAGTAAGTGGGTTACCCTTAGGGATAGGTATGCTACTGAGAGGTCCTTTTGACGAGTCATTGTTCCATTCTCAACCATAATTTCCACTTTCCACACTTCATCCCCTCATCTCCTCACCTTTTGGGTTTTTCGGGTGTATTAACCCAAGAAGGGGTTGTCCCTCATTTCATGGGAAGAAGGGGTTGAAGGCCCAAAGGATTGTGGATGGAAAAAGATAAAATCCTAATTATGAGCCTTCCATATGCTCTCCCAAAAAGGTATTGAGAGCAATGAAATTCTTCTCTTAAAAAATCAAAGACCCATAAAAGCAAACACATAAATATAAATATCCCCACTTGTTGAGGTGTGTACACTCATGCAATGTCCCTTTATTTCCTTGCATATGGAACTTTGTGTACCTATATCTTCAATTGGCCTTGTGGTGCTTCCCCCCAATCTAATCAATTTCACTCTAGGGAGTGCCCAAGGTTTTGGATCATTAATTAATTAATGGCAATGAATGGGCTTGGAAAAAGGATGCATTGAAAATGAAGGTGCAACACACCCTCTACAAAGGCACCCATAAGTGAGACACTACAACCCATTGTATGTCATGAACCCCATGCCTAAAAGTATTCCCATCATCCATAACACATCATTCACGTGACTTAAAAGGATGTCCCCTTGGGAAACACCCCTAAAATTGAAGGACGATTCACCCAATAGGTCGTTTTGTAAACCCTCTCATACTCAAACTTGGTAAATTGCATAGGGTATTTGAGCATGAGTTTATTTTGATGAGGTAGTTTGGATGTAAATGATTAGATTGATATTTTATTGATTTTATTTACTCATCATGATGCTTTGACTTGAGATCCTTGGAGGGCGTGTCCATTTGTCTTTACAGGACTCGGCTAGTGGACAATTTTGGAGGAACAAGCCTAGCTTGGGCTTCTATGGGGATTCAAGCTCACAAGTTGGATGTCGATGTCCCACATGCCAGATCATGATGACTTGCCTTTGGAGGACCTAGCCTATCCCTCACATGCCAAACGAATTGCATAGGAGGGGAAAACATCACTCTTAGGGGCATGACATCACCTAGGGATAGGGTTGGTGGTGATGGAGTTGTTGTTGTTTGAAACTTGGCATGATTTGATCAGAGGAGGCATGGATTGAACTTGGCACATGAAGAGGAGGCTCTAGGAGCCCCAACAACCTCCACTTTCTTCTCCAATGACTTGGAAAGTGTCAAAACGTCTCTCTAAAGGGGTGATGTCATATTTTTTTAGGGTTTCTAATGTGCAAAAGTGTAAATTAAATATTATTATTTGTGTAAAGGGGTAAGATAAGGGTTGTTTACCCATTATCTTATGTTTTACCCTAATTAAGTGGACAAGCTATGTTTTAAACATTTTGTATAAATAGAGATCATGTGAATCTCATTTGGTAACATAACTCTCCCATTGTGAGAAGTACTTGGCTGAAATTTTCTCCCTCCTTGGGGAAACCTCTTCTCTCTTGTGATTTTGTCTTGGTTTCTTTTTGCTATTGGTGGAAGAAGCAGTGATCTACCTCTCTTGGAGATTTTCTTTAGCATTTATAGTGGATTTATCTTGGTAAGATGAAGTTTATCTTGTCATTTATTGGACTAGGTAAGGATTTATCTTATTGATGCTTCATTTTCTTTGTTAAAAGTTTGATATGCTAGATTTCTTGGGGAGTATAAGGATTTAAAACCCCACCATTATCTATAATTTTTGTCTAGAAATTATTTGGTGCACAAGGTTTACTAGGAAAAGTAAAAGGGTTTACACCCTCATAATATCTCCTAGTTAGAATTTGCTTTTCTCGGGGAGTGTTGATGGCCACAAATGACCATGTTCAACATCATAGGGAAATAACTTGGTCATTGTACCAATTATACCCTTATCCGTTGAAATGGTGATTCTGATTGGTTCTATGGGTCTCCAGATACCCTTATCTTAAGACTAGCCTAATATATATATACACACACAACATTCTATCCGCCAATGTATATTTTTACCTTCTTTTATCAGTAGACATAAGGAAAGATATTACTCTCTTGCAACATGCTTGGAAGAAAGAAACCCTAAGGCTGACACAAGGGCTCAACTACTCTACAATGGATTTTGCTCCAGGGAAAGGAGACTTTATGGACTTAAATGAAAATGTAGATTTAATCTATGATGCACATTAACAAAAAGGAAAACCTATATTAATCAAGAGAAGGATAGCCTTACTCCTAATCAAGAGAAAAAATATATAAAAAGAAGAGGGAAGGGTTTTTAGAAAAACAGGATCGCGGAGAAATAAAAAAAAAAATGCAGAAATAAAACACAAAATATACACAATACAATAGAGGCACAGATATACATGGTTCACTAAGTGTGGGCTACATCCACCAGAGAATTTTCCAGGTCCTTCCTTTATTATTATCCAACAAATGAAGGGAAACAACCTACAACACACCTGCAATAACTTCCTCTTCTTTCTCTCACAGTTTCCTATCTCAGAATGCAATATTCACAATGATACATAGCCACAATACATTTCCCTCATAAAAGAGGGTTGCCTTCTAGGGAAAAAAACCATAACATAACTTCTACCGTCAGATCTGCGACCTTATAATGAACGGTCCAGATTTAGTATGAAATTACAATATACATTTACAAGGCAATTTTTCCTTCGGGGGATCGCTTTCCCCCGGAACCCGCAGGGGGGGGTAACCTCCCTTGCACTCCCCCACGTGGAGGAGTGTACATTATTCCGAGGTGTAAAGTCTTCATGGAGTATAAACCCGGCTGAAAACAAATACCTCTGAATCAAGAAGATAATCAAGCTCCACAACCAACAAGGACTGTAATTGTAATTGGGGTTAAGATGGACCTAAAAATCATCAAAATAGTTCAAGGATTGATAGGTTGTTCAAGTAAATACACAATGAAATAATTCTAATAAATAGTTATAAAAAAACTCATGTATATACCCAAATACAATCATGTAAAATGAATTCATTGTGAGATTTATATTGAACTAATGAAATAGTTCATTTTAATCCGATATAAAAGGAAATCTAGAGAAGTTTGAAAATGATCAATAAATAGTTATTAATCAATACAAACTAATCTCCATGAAATCATAACCAATCTTGGTTCAAATCATGTGCAAGCCTGCAAAGATAGCTTTAAAAAAAGCATTCACCAAAATAAAACAAATGAGATCACAACATTGATCATATCAATTGTCAATACACTAATGAAACATAATTCAAACCAAAATGAAAACAATCATCAAAGAAATAAGTCTGCGAATCAAATACAACAGTGTAATGAAATGAAAACTTATTATTATTAGCTCCAAAAGTTGTCATACAATCCTCTCCAGTTTCAAATCTGGAATCATGATTACACAAGAATAATCATAGTTTTATACATTGTTTTCCACCCAGGTAGAATCCCTCTTGATTCAGTCAAAACTCTCTCAAGAATTAGCTATAAAATTCAGAACATAATCAACTACATAATTTGCAAAATATTAATTCTTGATAGAACCTTCCCATAAAATGCATCATATATCCCAAACGGTTCAACATATTCACAAATCCTCTTAATATAAGGTAAATGGGATTGTTTTTGAAATGGGTTTTCCACCTTTTGAAGAGATTCATCACTTATCACCCATAAATAGACCTACAAAAATGCTTCCTGTGAGTTGGCATAAAAGTAAATCTAGTCCACCTCCTTCCTGGTAATATTTCTCTCAAACGGATTGGTTTTTGGGCGAATAATTTTAGGATAAGGTAACTGACCTTATTTATGAAGTGGGGTTTCAACTGTTTTTCCATATTCCTCTTGGTTTACTCTAGATATAATTTTTAAGTTGGCCTCCTGAAATTGACCTGAAATCTAATCTGACTCACTCTGATCAAGATTTCTCCAAGTATCTTCACTTTCTAAGAAAATAATATGGAGGTTAAGTACCGTGGCCTATTTTGGAAGTGGTTTTCAAATCGTTTCCTAAAATTCTTCACCGTTTGTCTGGGATTGAATCTACAATATATCCTCTTGAAGATTGATGCGTTTTCGATATGGGAAAATCCGTGTTAGTACTATCATGATTTCTCACAATCTGTTCATTTTCTTAGGAAATCCTTTGGAGGTTAAGGAAACAGACCCATTTTGGAAGTGGGTTTTCAATCGTTTGAATATATTCCTCATTGTTTGTTTAGGAAGAAGAATGGAAGATCGCCTCCTGAAATTGATGCGAATTTTCAATTTGATCTTGCCCAATCATTATGCCTTGTAGAGATGAAAAATCCCAATTGAAAGATATATTTGGAAACTGAAGTTGAATTGCAGATCTATCATAGACACTTGTAACAAAAATAAATTAAATTAATAACAAAAATCTATTAAAAGATGAACTACAAGATCTCCAGATCTTAATTAACCAAAATTAATAAAATCAAATCAGATTGATATCACATCTTCTAGATAAAGAATAAATGTATAACTTAACTAGACATCATGTTTTGAAATTGAGTATATTATGCAAATTTCAGAAAATTAACTCCAAACTAATTAATAATCACTCAATTGTTGACAAATTTTAATCAACCAATTAAACCATATTTTAGAATCACATGTTAATTATTGAATGATAAAAATATTCCTCATAATATTGTTTTAAAACAAAGTGAATGTGAGGAGTTCACATTAAAACTACTTCCAATAATTAACCAAGTTGTTGTGATTTAATAATGTCCAATTAAAACCAATCCAATCACCTAAATGATAAAATATTTACATGACTATATAAGAAAATCAAGAAAAACCAATCATATCAAGATGAAGATGATGAGAATGTCAAAAGGACAAACAAGACATAAAACAACTAGAAATATAAATAAATAAATAAAAATCAAGGTGACATTACCAAAATTAATAAGGGGACCCCTTTAATTTTTGAGAAAATTATGGGGGGTGTTGTGGCCACAACAATTGGCAACACACGAGGACGAAGCAATTATCTATGGTGTATAAATAGTTGGATTAAATTTACCAAAGATCGAAATGAAATCTTTCAAAAATTTCTTGCACACTACACCATTCCCAAAGGTCCCACATAAGCCAAAATCAAAGAAAAATAAGTTTTTAAAGATAAAAGTACTTAAATTCCTAGTTTCAAGACAATGAATCCAAAAATAGGGAATATTTATTAACTTTTAATTACATCTCTACTATTGGATAGTAAAAATAGCTAGGAGGATCTAAGGATTAGTATGCATCTATTACCTCTTTTACCCGATATTGCTTCATTGTTAGCATGCCTGTTCAGTACCCCGGTGAAGTTATCTTTATACCATGTATGCATTGACTTGCTGCCAGTGAGCCTGTTCAGTACCTTGACGAGTTAGCATACACTTCCAACACATATGTGCTTTCGAATTTCTTACCACCCTTTTAGTTAACATATTTGAAGAATTGATTTTAACAATTGGATAAAGAAAGAAAGGTGGTATGAGAGGTATTATATTTAAAGAAATATATACGATATTATTTAAGTTTGACCCCACTAGTCTTCTCTTCATCCACCAAAGTAGAGGCTTTAATTTTGGAGGGGTATGGGGGGGATTCAAAGTAAAGACTGTAGACAATTCTTTCCTTTATAAAAGTAAACTTATAATACTTGAAACATATCTTAATGTTCCCCAAAGATAACAGTTGATGTACAAGAAAAGTGAAAACTAGGTATAGATGGTATAGATGACCTTTAGATAAATGAAATCATATATATATATATATATATATATATATATATATATNAGAGAGAGAGAGAGAGAGAGAGAGAGAGAGAGAGAGAGACTCCCATGTAAACCAACTGGCGTATCTTAGAAAGATCTTCCCTCATACAAATTTTAGAAATATCACGAAATCGAATCAAGACTAAGAGTGAAGAGAAGCTAGTCAAATCCAAACAAATCAATTTTAAGCTAAAAGTGAAATTAAATCACT
Organism: Picea mariana; assembly: GCA_032191745.1. Lineage (NCBI taxonomy): Eukaryota > Viridiplantae > Streptophyta > Pinopsida > Pinales > Pinaceae > Picea > Picea mariana. The sequence continues at coordinate 22,003 of JASDQU010436064.1, read as the reverse complement.
AATCAAAAGAAACTACAAACTTGAAAGAAATGATAAACTAATAATCCATGAATTCAATAAAGACAATAAGACAAAAAAACAAAAGAAATATCTCAACACAAGAAAGAAAATCGATATCTGTTTCAATTGTGTTGAAATATAGATGAGTTATGTCTTAAATTCTTTAAAATGAATTAGGTTTTTTATTTCAAAAGTAAAATTCTAACTAAATATCAATTATGATTTACCAAAGTATTGTATATTATCCCTCTTTCAAATCTTACTTCTTGCAACAATGATTAAGCTTTAAATGATTGGTTTTAAGAATAAAGCTTATAACACAACTTTAATGAAAAGCATGAAAAGTAAGAAGAAAAGAATGGACAAGGAAAAGTTATTATCTTGGCGAAAACTCAATATTAACCCATAATCTCACAACTACTTTATTCAAACTAATGGAAAAAAACAAACAAAATAAGAACTAAACTACTGCTATTCTATCCTACTCTAATCTATTCTACAAGAATAAATAGGGCTAAGTAAAGTGAAATTTCCAATGGAGTCAATCCATTTGTTTTATTCCTGCAATCATATACACAATAGTTGTAAGTAACAGAAAATGGACGAATAATAAATAATAATAAAAAATATAACTTACTATGTACGACTATTTCTAACAGAAACATGATTTTTTTTTAACAAGGAACCTCATTTGAAATGTATTTTCCAACCAAGTTTCAATTTTTTCTTGAAAATCATTGTGAAATTGTTGGAATGGAAACATGATTGGAAAAGTAATCTGGACACCCTGTAGAGAAAAGTTAGTACTATTTACAACAACAAAAGAATTTACATTTTTGTTACAAGACAGAAAGGACTTATTTGCAAGAATTTCCTCTGCACAAGTATTAGCTGAAATAACGTGATGAGTATTAGAACTAGCATCTACTTGTGTTAAAAATTCAATATCATGACAATGAATGAAAACTTGAGTGATATCATTAGAATCATAAATAGGCATGGTGTTTTCTTCTTGAAAATTGAAACCATTATGAGAAGATTCAAGATGAGGTTCAATAGTAGTATGATCAGTAAAAAAATACCCTACATCTTGAAATATAGATTGATTAAAAACACAAGGACCTGACATAACCATCACCCAGGGGTGAAGTGCTTCAATATTTTTAATCTCCAAATGTTCATCATAAATGACTTCATTTTCTTCCCTTATAAAACATAAACTTGAACTAGAAAATTGATCAAATGTGCATGTATGGGATCCAAGGGAAAGTTCTTTAAAATTATTCTTTTTCATTTATTTATTCTGATCTTGATTGATGGATAATTGGAAATTATTATGATGTATACTAATTCCTTCATTTTTTTGGAAATGATTAAAATATGAAGGGACTAGTTCTTGAAATGAATGATCATTACTTGGAAAAGAGCCATCAAACAAGTCAGGGTATAATGAATAATGATTGTCCGAACATATGTGATTGAAAGCATCTTTATGAAGACAATCATTATTATTATTAGTATTTGAGGTTTGAGTCATTGATTTATCATTATCCTCCTCATCATAAACATCCAGTTTATCATAATCAGAATTAGTTTCAGGAATATAATTAATTTGATTTAATATATCTATTCTTTCTTGAAGTTGATTATCAACATGTTCCGAACTATTTATTAGAACATGCTTATTAATATCACCAATAGGCTCAAAAGAATAATTTGTAACATCTATTGTAGTATGTACACTTAGAAAATAAATTTTCCAGGTTCATTAAAGTCATTATGTATACAAGAAAGAGAACATAAATGAATAAACCATTGAGTTAAATCGTTGTTAGAAGGTTTATCATCAACGTGAAATTTAAAAGTGATTAATTTGAATCTAATATGAAAATCAATATCATATTCACCTTCTAGTTTTCATAAGTTTTCAAGTTATGTACATATTTCATCATAATCATAATAATCTTGAAATGTATAAACAAACTCACTTACAAACTAATTCCATGTATGTATGGAGGAAATTGGAAATGATTTGCACCATTTGTTGGCTTGGCCTGTAAATGTAAGAGGGAAAATCCTGTATAGAATGCCATCATCAATATCGGAAAAAGAAGAATTTGTAAAATTTTGAATAAATTGTAAAACATGATCATATGTAGAAATTTGCTCTTTCCATCAAATTTTACCTTTGACAAGTACGTTACTACCTTTTTTGGAGTGTTGCAAGATGATTGAATAGATACACAACTCCAAATAGGAAGTTTAGGAGCCATAAAAAAGAAATGAAAGAATTAAAAACAATAACTCAAACAAGAATCAAATTATTATGCACACTCGTTGGTGGACCTCCTAGCACCAAAAATGTTGATGGAAAAAATGACCATGTTCAACATCATAGGGAAATCACCCGGTCAGGGTCCCAATTAGACCCTTATCCATTGAAATGGTGATTCTGACTGGTTCTATGGGTCTCCAGTTACCCTTGTCCTAAGACTAGCCTACTCTAATGTTAATCTAATCTGGACTATTTTATATATATACAAAGTTATATACACAACCTTCTATCCGCTAATGTATATTGTTACCCTCTTTTATCAGTAGATATAAGGAAAGGGATTACTCTCTTGAAACATGCTTGCAATAAAGAAACCCTAAGGTTGACACAAGGGCTCAACTACACCATAATTTCGCTCTTGCGAAAGGAGACTTTATGGACTTAAATGCAAATGCAACTTTAATCTAAGATGCAAGTTAAAAAAAAAACCTATCTTAATCAGGAGAAGGATAGCCTTACTCCTAATCAAGAGAAAGAATATCTAATAAGAGGGAAGGACTGTAATTGTAATTGGGTTTAAGATGGACCTAAAAATAATCAAAATAGTTCAAGACTTTATAGGTTGTTCACACAAATACACAATGAAATAATTCTGATAAATAGTTATCCAAAAACTCATGTATATACCCAAATACAATCATGTAAAATGAATTCATTGTGAGATTTATATTGAACTAATGAAATAGTTCATTTTAATCCAATATAAAGGGAAATCAAGATACGTTTGAAAATGATCAATAAATAGTTATTAATCAATATAAACTAATCTCCATGAAATCATAAACAATCTTTGTTAAAATCATGTGCAACCTTGCAAAGATAGCTTTAAACAAAACATTCACCAACATAAAACAAATGAGATCATCAATAGTGCTCATATCAATTGTCAATACACTAATGAAAAATAATTCAAACCAAAATGAAAAACAAACATCAAAGAAATAAGTCTGCAAATCAATTACAACAGTGTAATGAAATGAAAACTTATTATTATTAGCTCCAAAAGTTGTCATACAATCCTCTCTAGTTTCAGATATGAAATCCTGATTACACAAGAATAATCAAATTTTTATACAGTATTTTCCACCCAGGTCAAATCCCTCTTGATTCGGTCTAAACTTTCTCAAGAATCATCTATAGAATTCAAAACAAAATCAACTACAAAATTTGCAAAATCCTAATTCTGGACAGAATCCGCCTAGAAAACACATCATATCTCCCAAACGGTTCAACCTCTTCGCAAATACCCTTAGGATAAGGTAAATGGACCTGTTTATGAGGTGTGTTTTCAACCGTTTGAAGAGATTCATCACTGATTGCCTAGAAATCGACCTGCAAAAATGCTTCCTGTGAGCTGGCACAACAAAAAATTTGGTCCGCCTCCTTCCTGATAATATTTCTCCCAAATGGTCAAGTTTCTGGGCGAATTCTTTTAATATAAGGTATTTGACCTTGTTTATGAAGTGCGTTTTCAACCGTTTTTCCAGATTCTTCTTGGTTTTCTCAGAATCTAAGTTTGAAGTTAGCCTTCGAAAATTGCACGAAATCTAATCCGACTCACTCAGATCATGATTTCTCCAAATATTTTCACTTTATGAGAAAATACTCTAGATATTAAGTAAATTGGTCTGTTTTGGAAGTGGGTTTCAAACCATTTTCTCAATGCTTCACCATTTGTCCGAGATTGAATCTACAAGATTGCCTCCTGAAGATTGATGTGTTTCCAATCTAGGAAAAATTGTGTGAGTCCTATCATGATTTCTCTCAATCTGTTCACTTTCTAAGGAAATACTTTGTAGATTAAGTAAAAAGACCCATTTTGGAAGTGGGTTTTCAATCATTTGAAGAGTTTCCTCTCCATTTGTTTAGGAATAAGAATGGAAGATCGCCTCCTGAAACTAATGCAAATTTCTGATTTGATCTTGCCCAAGCATTATGCATTGTAGAGATGAAAAATCCTAATTGAAAGATATATTTGGAAACTAAAGTTGAATTGCAGATCTGTCATAGACACTTGTAACAAAAAGAAATTAAATTAATAATCTATTAAAATATGAACTACAAGATCTCCAGATCTTAATTAACCAAAATTAATAAAACAAAATTAGATTGATATCACACCTTCTAGATAAAGAATAAATTTATAACTTAACTGGATATTATGTTTTGAAATTGAGGATATTATGCAAATTTGAGGAATTGAATCTAAAATAATTAATAATCACTCAATTCTTGGCAAATTTTAATCAACCAATTAAACCATATTTTAGAATCACATGTTAATTATTGAATGATAAAAATATTCCTCATAATCTTATTTTAGAACAAAGTGAATGTGAGGAATTCACATTAAAACTACTTCTAATAATTAACCAAGCTCTTGTGATTTAATAATGTCCAATGAAAACCAATCCAATCACATAAATGATAAAATATTTACATGACTATATAAGAAAATCAAACCAAACCAATCATATCAAGAGGAAGATGATGAGAACATCAAAAGGACAAACAAGACATAAAAAAAACTAGAAATATAAAACCAAAAAAATAAATCAAGGTGAAATTAGCAAAATTAATAAGGGGACCCCTTTAATTTTTGAGAAAATTATGGGGGGTGTTGTGGCTACAACATGGAGTAAGAGTGTTTACACTCCCAAGGAGATAGCATTGTTAGATATTTATTTAATTTCCTCCATAGCACAATAGCTAAAGGCACTAATACAATTACATTGGAGAAATAAAATCTTGCATCGATCAACGTGAAATTTCATGATTTGGAGGTTGTCTCAATTGGAATCAATTATCTTCTCTAGATGCTTGGTTGAACCACTAGGGTGTCACCTTTACCTAAGTACTTCTTGTTGTTGTTATAAATTTTTATCTACAACCATTAGGGCTGCAGAAACCCTAACACACTTTCATTTATAACTTGCATTTCAACCGTGGAAAGTTGCTAAAAGTTTTCCATAGTAATCTCCTAAGTCTGCGTAGTTTTTGGGTAGATTATTGGAAAGTTTTGACGGTAGATTTTACTGCTGTAAGAACTTGTTTTCTACATCCATAAGGCTGCAAAATATCTCGGTAAACATATTTTATTACAACCTTATTTCATTGCTAAAGTATCATGTTTTCATTCTTGAGTATTGCTAATGTTTATCTAGCTTATCTCTTGCATCATCTATTGGACTTTTAGCAATTGTTTAACAGATTTAATACTTACTTTCTTTATGATATACAATTTGTTTTACTACTTCAATTAGGGACAACAAGCCTAACTTTCTTGCCCACCTAACATTACACATATATACTCGACTTGCTCTTGTGTCTTAAGCAAGTACATCATTCTTTGCAGGTGTTCTTATCTCTTGGAAACCTTTGGCTACCACCAAGACTCTTTCCCAAGCATTTATGCATATTCCATATTGACCTATAGGGGGACTTTCCTTCATCTCTTCACTTTTCATCTCATTTCCCCCAGGGTCACTGGGATTCCCCCCTTGAGGTGATTATATCATATATAAAGTGACGTGAATACCTGCCTAAGGTGAGAGTGGGTAGGTGTTAACTAAGTTGACGCCATTTGGTGGTTGGGTCGTTTTTTTCCCAACCTACAACTTGTGTGATAACAAATACCACGTGCAAATACAACACCATGAGCTAATACAAGGTGCTCCAACAAAACCATGGGAAAATAAAAGAGGCTCCCTCAATAACCTGGTCTAAAACCACTCCAAGCCAATAAGATAATGAATAAGTGTAGTGCCCTCCAAAAAGTGAGCTAACAAAATTATCTAAACCACATGCATGGTCATCCAAGGGCCAAAGAACAAGTGTGTCCTCCTAACTAATTCCATGAAGTATGGTCAAGAAGAACATTCAACTAGGAAAGGTGTGCTCCACAAGAGAAGGCGTAATAATTAAGGTGCTCCATCAATAAGTTGACACATGGAGTCATAACCAACTCATACCAACTCATAACAACTTGTATTAACATGTAACCAACTCATAACTAACCCCAACAACATCAAAAACCCCACATGTGTGGAATACATGTCCAAAGAGGCAAGTGCACCCTCCATAAGTGGTCTATAAGGCACCTGATGATGATGTGGAGTCTCTTTCATCATCCATTTCACTATCATGGATTCCAATGCAGTAAGACATATCCCAATGAAGTACATGGATCCCAAGGAAACAACATAGATCCCATTGCAGTGTCATGGATCTCAAAACATGGTACATGGATCCCAAGGCATAGATTCCACCCTCGATGCATGTACATGGATCCCAATGCAAGGCACCCACTTATAGTGGTGGGTCTAACATCTTTACAAGTCATTAGGTGATGCACACATAGTGATGTCCTCTATCAACATCATAACATAAGTTAATTTTGAAAATTTTCATAATTTTACCATGGGAAGACAACCTTAACCCTTATTACATATGACAAATCCTAAGACAAAAGGCATTTCCTAGATAACTAAGTTATAAGTAGGTGATATGATGGATACTATGAGAAAGGGTAAAAGAGAGACTTATGTGTTGACACTCATAGTCATATATGATGATGTAAAGGTCTTTAGTCTTGTTCGACTATCTTTCAAGAGCTATGAATCTTTAGTAATTCAACATGTAAGCCTTTAACATGGAGCGTTTATGTTGGGTATCTGTTATATTATTTTCACGACTAGACTTAGTGTCTGCGTTGCATCTATTGAAATATTAATTATTGAAGGATTAGTTGTTGAATGATTGGCTGTCATTGAATTTTTGAAAGATTGGTTTTCATTGATGTCAACCCTTGAACAAAAAGTTAACAAGTTGCATGTCAAGGTAAAGAAGTTGTAAACATAAGTTAACAAGATGCATGTCAGTTGCATGTTAAAGTAACTATAAATAAAAGTTAACAAGTTGCATTAGAAGTTAACAAGTTGCATGTCAGTTGCATGAGATCCTCATTAAAAAACAGAGAATAGTCATACTAATTAGCATATATGAGGCAGTGAGTTAAATCTAGGGAATTCTAGTGAAGGAATAAGTTTGCAGGAGCTAAGAGTATAGATAAATAATTACAGACATAGCTTCTTTGAGTAAATCTGCGGGTTTCAAGAGGAAAATCATGGACATCCATGAGCAGACAATGTATAGGGTCGCGAAACTGTGAGGATTTTTTTTTTAAGATCAAGGATCTAAAACTCAAGTCAACTACAGGTTGAAGGTATGTATTCCTATGCGTGTTAGGGTGTGTATTCTGAAGAAATCAGGAACACAAATGTCTTGGTGATTCATAAGCATTTGATTTGGAGAACTCTCTTGTGAATCCTGGTATGAGGTATGTGAGGTTGCACTCTTGATGAGATATTGATATCAGTAGCAAAAACTAAGGTATCAGAAACAAAAACAACAACAGGTTATCAATTACAACGACAAAGGTAGTGACAAATTGGTGTACATTTATATTTGAGGGTGGTTGGACAAGGCAAAGAAAGGGTGTTGGAGCCGGTAAATTAGGGAGTTGGAGCTTCCTTCAGGTTGCAGCCTGTAAATAGGGGGTTGGATCCTCCTTCCATTTGTAGATGGATAAATAAGAATTTGGTGCTTCCAATGAATGTACTCTTTAATAAATAATAAAAACATTACGTGGTTTTCTCTTGCATTGGGTTTCCACGTAAAATTCTAGTGTACTGTGTCTATGTGATGTTTATGCATTGGATTATGGTGTTGATGATATATTGAATGCTCATGATATTTATTGGAGATTTTATATTGTGATTAAAAGTATTAATTGTGCTCATACTGATTCACACCCCCTTCTCAGTATTCCAACAATTGGTATTAGAGCAAGTCCTTCAGGAAGGAGTCTAACCAATGGAAGGAGATAATGGAATATGCTAATATTGGAGCACCAATGTTTGATGGTCATAAATATACCTTCTGGAATAAAAGGATGAAAACCTTTTTATAGGAACGGGGATTTGATGTTTGGGAATCAATAGTAGATGGGTATACAACACCAGCCACTCCCCCAACCAATAGAGATTGAAATAAACTCAGTGAAAACAACTCAAAGGCTAAAGGTACCATTCTGAGCAGTCTAGTTGATTCAATATTTTTCAACGTTATGCATTGTGATAGTGCAAAGTATCTTTGCGATAAACTCCAAAATATTTACGAAGGAGATGCCCAAGATAAGGGACCTAAGCTTCAAATATTCAAAGCTAAGTTTGAAAAATTGAAGATGAAGGAAGATGAAGACATTGCAACCTACCTTCCGTGATTTGATGAAATAATCAACACTATTAACGGATTGGGAGTAGAAGTTGATGACTTAGTGGTTGTTCAAAAGGTATTGAGGTCTCTTCCTATGAGATTTGATCCTAAAATATCAGAGCTAGAAGAAATAGTAGATATCGGTACATTGAGCATGGATGAGCTACATGGAATACTTACAACCTATGAAATGAGAACAGAACAAGAGAACCCAGTCACGAAGGAAACAAATTTCAAGGCATCCAAGAAGAAAAAGAAGAATATCAAGCAACTATCAAAACCAAGTTGCAACTATAGTGATAGTTCAAATGAAGATGAAGAGATAGTTAACTTCGTAAGGAAATTAGAGAAAGGAACCGACAAGTATAAAGGTATGCTTCCATTGAAATGTTTTAAATGTGGTGGTATTGGTGATTTTTCTTCTAAATTTCCTCATAAGAATAAAGATAGTGATGAAGAAGAAGCTTATAAAAGAGAAAAGAAATATCAAAAGGGGAAAAAAGGAGAAACAAAAGGAAATTCTTCAAGAAAAGTTTCTACTCAAAGGAGGATAGTTCCTCATCAGATGAGGAGGATAAAGACAATGACAAAGATTCAAAAAGAGTACTCTTCATGGAAGTAGAATATGATCCTGGATAAGAAGGTGAAGTCAATCTCAGAGCAAAGCTAATTAGTGCATTATAATAACTTATGACGGAAAGAAAGAAAAACAAGTCATTCAAGGCAGAGTTAAAAATAAAAGAGGAATATCATAATTCCAACTCTGAAGAACTAGAGCAGATGATCACAAGTCTAAAAATTAAAATACAAAAATACAAAAGAATTGAGGAAATACGTAGAAGTCAGTCAGAAGAGAAGGAGAAAACAATTGGAAGCTTGGAAGCAGAAATAGTCTCGTTAAGGAAAGATCTTCAAAAGAAAGATATGCAACAGAAGAGCACCAAAATATTGGATCAAATAATCAACACTCAAAGACCATCCAATGATAGATACGGACTAGGATACAATCAAGTACATAATGAGAAAGGATCGATCTCCAAGACAACAAAACACGAAGCAAGAAAAATAAGCTATTCAAAGATTTTCAAATATTATGTCAAGAAGGAAGAATGCATGCCCCTAAAGAAGAACATTCCAAAAATAAAAAAGACTCAAGAAGACAAATTCAGAAGGAGTGCATTGCAAAGAATATCATATACTCCCAGGTATCAAATGTTCTTTTATGGTCATTGTTTTAATTGTTCTAATTTTGGACATAAAGTTGTAAACTGCAGAGCCTATGCCAAGAACCGAAACAACTATGCAGGGTACTTGAATAATAGCTATCCCAGAAAATATTATGAAGCATGCAACATAAATCAAAACAATTTTGATTTATTTATTGAGCAATGAATTAGAATGATACAAATGCAAAAATTTTGGACACATAGAGAAGAATTGTAGATTGACTATTCCACCCAGGGAATCAAAGCAGAACATTAACAATCAGATATTAGAACCACAAGAGATATGGAAAAGAAATAAAAATCAATGCTCACTTGCTCTAAAATCCCAACACAAGAAAAGTGATTGGTATGTTGACAATGGTTGTTCAAAGCATATGACAGGTGAAAAAAATAGGTTTCTAACTTTGAAGAAAGAAAGATATGGATCAGTTTCATTTGGAAATCATCATTAAGCTAAAATTATAGGTAGAGGCATTGTTAAGATTGAAAGCAAAGATGCCATGGAAGAAAATGTTCTATTGGTTGAATATATGAAGCATAATCTACCTAGTGTAAGTCAAATGTGTGATCAAGGACACACACTTCAGTTTGACTTAGAGAAATGCAAAATTAGGAAAGAAGGATCAAGCAAGTTAGTGGCAACAAAAATAAGGACTCTGAACAACATATATGTTTTGAATGAAATTGGAAAATAAAGTTGTTGCTTAGGAAAGGAAAATGAAAGTTGGCTCTGGCACAAAAGAATGGGTCACATGAACTTTGAAAATCTTGTCAAAATCAATAGAAAGGAAGCAATGAAAGAAATGCTTGAAATTTCAAAGCCAACAAATACTCTATGTAAGCATTGTCTATAGGGAAAACAGACCAGGATCAAGTTCAAATCAAAGGAGTACTCAATGGGAAAACCATTGGATATTGTACATACCAATCTATGTGGACCAACAAGAACACATGGATTAAATGGTTAACTATACTTCATGCTATTGATTGATGACTACGCAAGAATGACCGCAATTTGCTTTCTCATGAAGAAGTCAAAGGCATTTGAACACTTCAAGATATACAACGAGATGGTTGAAACAAAGACATACTTGAAAATCAAATGTTTAAGATCAGACAATGGTAGAGAGTTTACATCAAAAGAATTCATGGATTTTTGTGGTGAACATGGGATAAAAAGACAATTCTCAGCAGCCAGGACACCTCAACAAAACATAGTCGATGAAAGAAAGAATGTGATAATACAAGAAATGACCAGAACCATGTTGAAATATTCCAAGTTGGGTGACATATTTTGGGCAGAGGAAGTACATACAAAATTTCATATCCTAAACATAGGAATGATCAGAAGTAATAATGATAAGACTCCCTATGAGCTATGGAAAGGAATACCGACAAATGTGAAGCATTTTAGAGTAATTGGAAGCAAGTGATATATCAAAAGAGAAGACATCGGGATTGGAAAATTTGACTCTCGAGTTGACAAAGGCATATTTTTCGGGTACTCAAGCAAGAGAAAGGCATACAAGTGTTTCAATATAAGACTCAACAAAATAGTGGAAAGCATCAATGTACATATTGATGAGACAAGTGTATGAAATCCCAAAGAAGAAAGAAAAGACTCAATAGAGTAGTAAGGAGAAGAGGATTTGAAATATCGAGTAGAAGAAGTAGAATCAAAAGAAGAAGAAGAAGAAGAAGAGCAGCCAGAAGCATAGCAAGAGGAAGATGACCAACAAAATATTCATATATCTCCCAAAAATTCTAGCTAGCGAGTGCAGAAAAATCATCCACCAGAACAGATCATTGGGAATAAAGATGCAAAAGTTGAAACCCAAAGAAAATTATGCCCACCATAACAAAGACATCTAGCAGTGTTGTCCACATTTGAACCCAACAGTTTTGAAGAAACCAATATTGATGAACATTGGATCACATATATGGAAGACGAACTAGATCAGATAGAGAAGAATAAAACATTAGAACTTGTTCCAAGGCCTAAGAATAAGAATGTGGTTGACACAAAATGGGTATTCAGAAGCAAGTTGAACGATGATGGACAAGTAACCAGAAATAAAGAAAGACTAGTATGCAAGGGATATGCTTAGGTTGAAGGAATATATTTTGTAGAAACTTTTTCCCCAATTTCCAGAATGGAAGCAGTCAGATTGATCTTGGCTTATGCATCTTCTAAGAAAATCAAAGTATATTAGATGGATGTAAAATCAGCCTTCCTAAACGAATAACTAGAAGAAGAAGTTTACATCGAACAACCAGAATCATTTCTACCGTTAGAAAAGGAAGATTACGTTTGTAGATTGAAGAAGGCATTGTATGGACTCCAACAATCCCCCAGAGCATGGTATTCAAGATTGGACAGGTATCTACAACATCAAGGGTTCAGGAAAGGAAATGCATACATCAATCTCTACATAAAGGTAAATCAAGGTAGTATATTGATAATTGAAGTTTATGTTGATGACATTATTTTTGGAAGTGATGATGATAGGATGAGTCCGAAATTTGCTACAAACATGCAACATGAATGTGAAATGTCATTACTTGGTGAGTTGTCTTTCTTCTTGGGAATCCACATATGTCAACAAGATAAAGGTATTTTAATCTCCCATACCAAGTATATAAAAGATATGCTAAAGAAGTTTGGAATGGTAGATTGCAATTCCGTAAGTACTCCCATGCAGACTAGTTACAAATTGAGCAAAGATGATCAATCCAAGGATGCATATCAGAGACTCTACAGATCGATGATTGGCAGTTTACTATATGTGATAGCATCGAGACCAGAAGTGATGCAAGCAGTTGGATAGGTTGCAATATTTTAAGTAACATCGAAGGAAACACATGTTATGGAAGTAAAGAGAATATTCAGATATCTCAAAGAAACAAAATACTATGGATTATGGTATCCAAAAGGGAATGATCTATCTCTAGTTACATACATAGATGCAGATTGGGCAGGAAGTGTTGATGATAAAAGAAGTACAAGTGGACCAACCTTCTACTTGGGTGATTGCTCGGTATCCTGGTTGAGCAAGAAACAATATTCAGTATCGTTTTCCACATCAGAAGCAAAGTATATTGCAACAACAACATGTTGTACACAGGTTCTCTGGATGAAACAAAATTTGTAGGAAATACAAGTGGAATACGACGAGCCTATTCCCACATTCTATGATAATGCTAGTGCTATAAGTATCTCTAAGAATCTAGTGATGCATTTCAAGATGAAACACATTCCGATCAAGTTTCACTTTCATCGGGAATAGGTTACAGAGAAGAACATCAAGGTAGAGTATGTTGGGAAACAATAACAGATTGCAGACATATTCACCAAACCTTTTCTGAGGGAGACTTTTGAGTATCTTTGACAGAAATTTTGAGTAGTTTCATCCCCACAATGATCTACATGGAAGTTGGCACAGTAAGACAGGGGGAGAGAAACAATAACCATGAAAGACTTGAATGCTTTTTATTAGACTTTTACACGAGGAAGCACCATGAAGAGAAACATCAACAACGATTAGAGGCGTATAGACAGGGGGAGCATCCCCAAGGAGAAGTTACCCTTTACCATTGATGTCAAAGGGGGAGAGAAAACAAGAGCCATGGAAACAAAGAGAAGAGTCATGAAGATAGAGGGAGCAAGCATGAGCATGAGAATTGTTGTGTCTAAGTGTTGCCATCAATGCCAAAGGGGGAGATTGTTGAAATATTAATTATTGAAAGATTAATTGTTGGAAGATTAGTTGTTAAATGATTGATTGTCATTGAATTGTTGAAAGATTGGTTGACATTGATGTCAACCCTTTAACATAAAGTTAACAAGTTGCATGTCAAGGTAAAGGAGTTGTAAACATAAGTTAACAAGCTTCATGTCAGTTGCATGCTAAAGTAGTTGTAAACATAAGTTAACAAGTTGCATCATAAGTTAACAAGTTGCATGTCAGTTGCATGAGATCCTCATTAAAACATGGAGAAGAGTCAATTGAAGATTACTTATGTGAATACTAATTAACAGATCTGAGGTAGTGAGTCGAAGCTAAGGAATTCCAATGAAGGAAGAAGTTTGCAAGAGCTAAGCGTACGGAGAAATAGTTACAGACAAAGGTTATTTGAGTAAATCCGTGAGTTTCAGGAAGAAAAGTGTGGGCATTCATGGGCTGCAGTGAGGAAAAGCATGGAAATCCACGAGCATACAATGTATCGGGTCGCAAACATGTGAGGAAAACTTATTGAAGATCAAGGATCTAAAACTTAGGTCAACTACAGGTTGAAGGTATGTCTTCTTGTGTGTGTTAGGGTGTGTATTCTGAATAAATCAGGAACATGAATGTATTAGTGATTCATAAGCATTTGATTTGGAGAACTCTCTTATGAATCCTGGTATGAGGTATGTGTGGTTGCAGTCTTGATGATAAATTGATATCAGTAGCAACAACAGAGGTTTAAGAAACAACAACAACAACAAAAACAAGTTATCAGTTACAAAGACAAAGGTAATGACATATTGGTCTACATTTATATTTTAGGGTGGTTGGACGAGGCAAGGAAAGGGGGTTGTAGCCTCCTTCTGGTTGGAGATGATAAATTAGGGAGTTGGAGCTTCCTTCAGGTTGCATACTATAAATAGGGGGTTGGAGCTCCTTCCAGTTTTAGTTGGATAAATAGGAAGTTGGTGCTTCCAATGAAGGTACTCTTTGATAAATAAGAAAATCATTCCATGGTTTACTCCCGCATTGGGTTTCCACATAAAATTCTGGTGTATTATGTCTATGTGATGTTTATGCATGGAATTTAGGTGTTGATGATATATTGAATGCTCATGATATTTATTGAAGGTTTTATATTGTGATTAAAAGTACTAATTGTGCTCATACTGACTCACCCTCCCTCTCATTATTCCAACAATGTCAAGCATACGAGGAGGTTAGAGGGTCACAGGGGGGCATATCCCCATTGCTTTAGGGGTTCCTAGGGGGGCAGGATCCCCCCTGCGTGGGGGTTCGAGGGAAACACCCTCGAAAATAATTTGTTTTTGGCATTTTTTGCATCCGTTTTTTGGCATTTTTTTAGCACATCGTTTTAACTTATGGTTTTCTAATTTTGGTTAAGGAGTTATGGTTGTTGACTAATCTAGGTCAATGGATTAGGTGTTTTGGATGAAGCGGGATCATATATATGTATTATATTGTGAACAATGAAAACATGATGAATATAATATTAGAGGTGTGAATCTAAACATGTTGCTAGTTTTCTGCGTTTGGATTTCTAGGGTAAAACTCTTGGTGTAATGTGTGTGCATGCCATTGTATATTTTCTATTTTTAATTAAGAATATGTTTGTAATAATTAATTGTAAAAGATCAAGATCTACACTTTATCTTCGAGTTACCATTTCCTTGGTATGGTTTCTTACTACCCCTTTCTTTGTCTTTTTTTTTCTCTTTCTTTCTTTCATTTATCAAGTCTCCTTTTCTTTAGATATTCATTTTTAAGCATGGGACTACGGGAATTGACATCATAACAAGGTGGCATAGCTCAAGATTTATTGTTTTTGGATTTTATTTTTTCACATTTTTTCTTCACCTCTATCCTTTTTGTCTTTTATTTGACTTAGGCTTCCTTAGCTAGACCTTGTTGAATAACATATGATAAATCCAACATGAACATGAATGCTTTTTTTTTATGAATGGAATGGAAGTGAATGGGAAATACACAAGGTGTTAAGTATGGTTAGGGATATGGGGCACGTTACACCAACCAAATCTATTGTAGTACGACTTGACCCAAGACTTAACGACACTTATCTAAGGGAATATTATTTCCCCCATGCTACGATGAGAGAAATAGTAAAATAGTTAATGTTATGAAAGGTTGTTAGATCACACTTTAGTATTTATCACATTAAAAACTAGCTTAGAAGCTATAACACCATGTCTAAGTATCAAGCCCATATGTGAGAACATAACACATTAAGTGAAGTAAAGCAAACAAAACCAAAGTACCATGACCATGTGCAATGGAAGTATAGTGTACTATCTACAAGTGTATGTGTCATATGAGGTGTAAGAGTGAAGAGATGATATACCATGTATGAATCATCTAATGAGGAGTGAGGTAAGATAAAAGATCCATTTATGTCTACATAGCCTGCTCCCATTCAGGTTGACCTTGGTCATTTGAGTAGAAAACATAGTATCAGAGTTGATGGTTGTGACCTCACCTGTTGTCCGCAAATCATGTTGAGTTTGATATATTGTATGATTGACTCTAGGATGTTGATTTGCAAACTGTAACTTATGGAAACATATATGATCTATCTAGATATTGAAGATGGATTCAAAGTGTTTATGTTTAGACAACATCAGGAAGACATTCTTCCACACACACATATCATGTAATATATGACATGATATATCATCTCATATAATCTTATTATGAAAAATCAACATCAACATGGTATCAAAGCAAGACTGGGCTTCACTCCCTCACGGGATGACCCAGGAAAATGAGAGAGCTAGCTTGCATTTTGTGTGCATATAACTAGGGTTTGTCGACATCGACTTGGTACGAGAGATTGATATGCAACTCAACTATGGAGAAAATTTGACAAAGTATGCAAGAATTTGATCAGCTTTGAAGAGACCAAAGTGATGCTCAATCTCATCCTCCATCTTGTTGTCTTCATTGAAAAGAGCGAAGATATAGGTATCGATGATCATTCCTGACTTATTTGTTGTCCCTGCATTCGATAATACGTGATGGATTAGATTATTGTTGTAAGATTGAGCATTCTCAATCGTAGCCACCCCATCCACCCCAGCAGAAGGCCATCTGATTTCAATAATAACGATCGGGACGTTTGGATATCCCAAGTTTTTCATGGCCGATATAATTGTATCAACCATGGAATCAAATAGGTTGGTGTAGCTCTAATCTCCGTCTTTCACCACTGTAGATGTCGACTTAAAAAAAGCGTAGTCCATAGTAATGGATCCCCCGTTGCTGGTGTAGTTGAAGTGTGGATAGACATTGGCCATGTAGGGACCCTCGTTATCTAACAGGAATTTGAGGATAGAGTTCATGGTGTCCTTCACATAATCTCTGAAGACTCCCTAAGAAGGCAGGACGTCACTGGAAAAAGATACGATACATACTGCATGCTAGGAAAAACTTCGTTTCCCACTGCAATATATTTGATATTGGTGATGGGATTGAAGGGGAAAATGTTGTCATTAACCCAACCGTTTGTTGAGTCCTAGCTGGAGGATACAACCTGCAATCCATCATTACCGACTCCCACGATTACATCGATCCCAGAATTCTGGAAAACTTTCAATGCATCTCTGTTTTCATAGAAAAGCCTCATTTTCCTGGTGTTGTTGGCGTTAATCAAAGTTACCACCTGGTTCGTATGTGGTTGCTTGTCTATGAGCATGTCGTAGTTCCCTCCTACTACGACATCCTTAAAAGTGAAGAAGGATGGCATCCAATTGAAGGACACTACTGCATGGTGAAGTCACATGAATCTATATTATCTATGGTGATATGTGTATGCAGAAGATTGTGTGTCTGTTGTTTGAGCCAACATGTGACACTAAAGTGAGAAGATGACGTTGTCAACATGAAAGCATTGTTGTTAAAGAGATCGGCGAAAGAGTCATTATTGTGAGGAGACATAAGTCTCTGTTTTTGCAAGCCTCGTGCCTAAAGAAATTATTTATTGTTATAGGAGTGTGTTGCACTGGAGAAATTTTGTTGTTTGCAACATATTTGTGAATTCTATATTATGTGATATTCATTGATGATTTCACCCAGAAAACATAACATGGATCTACTCCATGAAATACGTCAGTATAATTCAAATGACTTCAATGATTTCAGTGTAAGAGGGAGTTGGCCTCTAAATTCGATATGAAGGATCTTGGTCTGATGCTTTACTATTTCGGGCCAGAGATATGGCAAAAGCCCAATGAAATCTTTCTTGGGAAAGGAAAATTAAATAGTGAAGATCCTTTAGAAGTTTGGGATGATGGATTGCAAATCCATGCTTACTCCCATGGTAAAAAATTTGAAGAAGTTGAGAGAATCTGATTTTGATCCGATAGATCCATCTATCTACCGAAAGTTTATTGGCTCACTAATGTATTTGGTTAATACCAGATCGAACATTTTCTTTGTTGTGAACATGTTGAGCCAGTTCCAGGTGGAACCGATACATGAGCATTGGATTGTTGCAAAGCACATATTGAGATATTTGCGTGGCACACTAAACTATGGTTTGAGATATGTCTCAAATAGTGATGTACAACTACAAGGATATACAGATTCTGATTGGACAAGGACTATAGATGATAGAAAGAGTATTTCAGGAGTATGCTTCAATTTGGGCTCAACCATGATATCTTGGATTACTAGGAAACAAAATTATGTGGCACTCAACACTACAGAGGAAGAGTACATTACATCATGTGATGCTTGTATGAAAGCAATATGGCTCCTTAAGTTGATTTATGGAATATTTGATCAGGTGCCAGATTCAATCGTGATATTCTGTGACAATCAAAGTTGTGTGAAGATTTTAGAGAACCTAGTGTTCCATGACAGGTCGAAGCACGTTGAGATCAAGTATTATTACATCTGTGATCGAGTCCAGAATGGAGAAGTAAAACTCCAGTATATCTCCACTGATGAGCAGATAGCGGATATTCTGATGAAGCCCTTGTCCAAAGGGAAGTTTGTATACTTCAAGGACATGTTGGGACTTGTGGAGATTTCTCCCTTGGTTAAGAGGGAGTGTTGATCTGTATCATGCTAGTACATATTAGATATGATGCTTTTGCATCATGATAGTACAACTTAGATATGATACGGATGTTTAGAGTCACATCATGCTAGTACAACTTAGATATGATGCATTAGCATCATGCTAGTACAACATAGAGATGATGTAGTTGCCTGACTTGCATAATGCTAGTACAACTTAGATATGATGCATTAGCATCATGCTAGTACATCGTAGAGATGATGTAGTTACCTGACTCGCATCATGCTAGTACAACTTAGATATGATGCAGTAGCATTATGCTAGTACAACTTAGAGATGAGGTAGAGGAACTGATCTACATCATGCTAGTACAACTTAGATATGATGCAGAAGCATCATGCTTGTACAACTTAGAGATTATTTAGATGATACTCCACATCATGCCAATACAACTTAGATATGATGCATTCACATCATGCTCGTATGACTTAGAGATGATACAATTGATGATATGACTTGATGTGCACCATGCTAGATGAATTATGGCACAATCATGCTAGTACAACTTATATATGATGCATAAGCATCATGCTAGTACAACTAAGAGATTATGTAGATGATACTCCACATCATGCCAATACAACTTAGATATGATGCATTCACATCATGCTAGTATGACTTAGATATGATACAATGGATGATATGACTTGATGTGCACCATGCCAGATGAATTAATGGCTCATATATGATGTAGTTGATGATATGCAATGATATATTTGATATAACTTTTCATTAGATAAAATTGTTCAACTTGAATACATTTAGCTAGTTGTTATGAATACCTCCCTAGTTAAGAGGGAGTGTTGAAATTGTAACTATGGTCGGTCTTCATAATGTATATATTCGAAAAAGAATATTCTAGAAAAGAATATGTGTACTTGTAAAAGTCGGCCCTACCTATGGCATAGATGGTGACCTGATCATGAAGAATGGTCCTATAGTCACGTGACACTCCATTGAGTGCGTGACAACTGCAGGACACATGCATAGTCGTGAGACTATGGCAGAGACTGTGTGTCTCTGGATAATAGTTGTATGCTACTATGGTGGTTGTGTACCACTTGCAGTGATTGTGTGTCATTGGAAAATAGTTGTGTGCTACTAGCAGTGGTTGTGTACCACTGTATAGTAGTTGTGTACTTCTATGGATCAACACAATAATGTTCTATTGGATGGCATTGTAGTAGTTGTGTGCTACTAGTTGATTTCCATGGAGACTACCATATTGCTTGGAAGTAGTTGTGTGTTACTGCTTGATCACAGAGATTGTAACATATGATTTGAGTTATCGATGGTATGGAAGTAGTTGTGTGCTACTTCTTGATAACAGAGATTGTAATAGATGATTTAATGTACCGATGGTATGGTAACAGTGTTAATAGTTGATTGTAGAGTAGGCAATTGACTACTAGATGAAGACATCATGGAAAGATACCTTCCTAGTTAAGATGGAGCATTGATGTTTGAGGAAAAAAGCGAGAGACATTCTCCCTGGAGGGTCATGTGTGGACTAGTAGGGGGGGATGTGGACTTCATTCTGACGTGCCTCAGATGGTCATATGAAGGAACCAAGACATTGGTTTCATGAGGAAACCTTGATATGTCTTGGGGGACATAAGTTCCATGAGGGAACTTCAATTTGTCCTAGATAATACATTGTTTCCATGAGGGAACCTTGATATGTCTTAGACATGTGTTCCATGAGGGAACCTTGATATGTCTTAGACATGTGTTCCATGAGGGAACAACAATATGTCTAGTATGGACACAGTTCATGAGTGAGCTGAAACATTGGTTTCATGAGGGAACCTCGATATGTCAAGTATGGTCCAAGATGATTTAGCTTGATCAGCCCCAATGGATTTGACACCCCTTGTAGGATGAGATAGCTCAAGTCTTGTGGATACCAAATACATGATATGTATAAAAATGAGTGAATGGACCTAGTAAGCATTGAGAAACCCTTATCCTAGATTGTGTTGCAGACCAATGGAGATAGGATACATTTATCACAAGGGTGTACTTGTGATAATGGGCCCAAATGTAGTCCTTTCTTGATCATGAAAAGGAATAATATGGAATGGAGGTGCTTGAGGTGCTTTCCATGTGTCAGTTAGCATCAGGATAACATTCACTCACAGGGGTGTTACCTATGGTGAATGAACCTGGTGCGGTCTTTGTCATAGTCATGATGATTTAACAAAGAATGATAAAGACTCAATATGCTAGATGTTATCACATGTGGACCCAGAATGAGCCTGATATTAGAGAGAGTCAATTGGCTCAAAGGGAGAGTCGCAGAGGGAGTTTCTGCTCGGTTTAGGTGGGAGAGAGACATCTCCCAAGACTGGCAGACATGTGTCATGAGTTTAGAGTGACGTTTGCATACTTCAGAGACAAGCTTTGGCAT
>JASDQU010436063.1:138839-196354 GCA_032191745.1 Picea mariana | reverse complement strand
TAACACAGTGCGGAAAGTCCGCAGTCAGACTGAATGCAACCTGCGGAAATCAAGTATTTCTGCAGGACAATATATATGCAGCCTGCATACTATCTTCAAAAGTGTGATTTTGAGAAGCTGATAAGTGTAACTTTCTTCATGAAAATGATCTTAAAGAGGAGTTAGATCTTCCATCATCATGTCATTATCATGTCATCATCTCGATAACCAAAAATGTGGATAACAACATGTACACTAGTATGTATGAGTTTTCTTGGCTTACTTACTAATAATGTTAGTTATTTGTTATGAATGTGTGAACCATGTGTCTTTTCCCTTGTATCATAAAATACTTTAACATCAGGACGAAGTTTCCTGAAGGGTGGGTGTATGTAACAACCCTAGTTAAATAATTAATTGTCATAGTTAAATAATTGTTTAAAGTATATTAAGTTTAATTAATTAATCAATTAATTGTCCTGAATTATTAATTGTTTAATGTATATTAATTAATTGATTAATTAATTAATTAACTCATTAAATATTTGGGTAATGAATTTAAGTTTAATAAATTTTAATTTATTAAAAGAAAACTTAACATATCGAAGGATGGAACCATTAAGGAGAAGGGGATAAGGTGGTTGGCATTGAATAGAGGGATAAGGTGGTTGGCATTGAATGGAGAGATAAGGGGGGTGAGTGTTAATAAAATGAAGGGGTGGTGAATGGGAAAGGGGGGTTATGAGGGGGAAAAACACTCCGGGAGAAGGGGACTTTTCAAGGAGCATTATTTTGAGATTAGGAGACTATATTAGACCATTTTGAGGGGATATTGTTTATAGGATATTGGAAGATTGTATTACGGGTTTTGGCTAGAGAAGCTTGTGGAAGGAATGTTACAAGGGGAGCACATGTTGCTGGGAGTTTTGGGCTCGAGGGCCAGGAATCCTTACGAAATCCTAGAGCTAGGGAGCTGGAGAGGCTCTGTTCCTAGCTGGCTGGGTGGTTAGATGGTTTTGGGTAGTGCATCAAGCAGAGCATCAGGTAGAGTTGCAGAACAACGATAGCATCAGTTAGAGGTATGCATTTTCATTTTTCTGTTGTGTTATATAATTTATTATGATCTTCTCATAAAATGTAATTAAGATGAATGGTTATGTGATGGTTATGAAATTGTGAAGATGTTAGGATAGCATTTCTCTAATTTAATTTATGTTTTATAATTAAATTTATATTTTATAAGGCTCTGTAGGAAGATTCCTTACACACAAGAACCATACTCCTTGTACCAATGTACCAGCAATGTATCTCACCCAACATGTACCATATACCATGAAATTCCTATAGTCATGTTCCTCAAGCATGCTCCTGAATATCACAAATATGTAGTCTCATAACACATTATGACAAGCCTCAATTATATGTCAATACCACAAATATGTGCCTCTAACAAGGAACCATAACAACCATATACTACGTACCAAGAGTGTGTCTCAAGCATGTAACAGTCTTACCTCAACCATGTACCATCAAGGGCCTCTAAGACATACCTTAAGCATGTGCCATATCATCCAAGATTCAAGCCTCAAACAAATACATAAATGACCTACATTTACTCATGAGAACCTATACAATGTTGACCTGGGAACTTGCTTCAGACTTTAGGAACCTAGTACTAACATCCACTAAAGTTTTTCATGATTTTTTCAAATGTACACTACCTCTTCATGTACATCCTGCATACGTACACTACCTCTTCTACTGTCATCCCTCATATGTACGCTACCTATTCTATTTTCATCCTGCGTACGCCTCAGAAACTAGGGTTTTTTAAGTTCTGCAACTCTGAAATTTTCATCGTCAACCCTCTTTTACTACCTTAGACTTATGCAACTTGATGTATCAATGTGTACCTGCAATACACCTTTCATAAAATAGATATTCAATGATATTCAAATAGGTAGGGTTAGGTGCTAATGGGAGTTCCTTTCCCTCTTATTTATACTCTCCAAGTAGCTTCCTCAAGGGGTTACCTTCCAACTAACTTTACCCAACTTCCTTCTTCTAGGGATAATGTACTTCTAACCACTTGTCCACTTACAACCACTTTATCCACAAATAGTAATCTCTCCACTCTTAGCTATAATCACTTTATTATTTAAATAATTTCTCTTTGCAACCACTTTGACTACTTTTTTATTTAAATAATTTCTCTTTACTCACAACTTCTTGTTACAACTAAATTTTCTATAATTAGTCAATTCATAACTTACTTTCCCTTAACTAGCTTGTTGTTGCAACCACTTTATTATTTAATTTATTTCTTGGTCAACCACTTTGACTTTTCAATCTTCTCATCACAACTACTTTACCATAATTACCAAATTCACAACTTATTCTTGCAACTAATTTATTTTAATTATTTTCTTAATGCAATAACTACACCCATGATTAACTCCTAGTTACCATCAATTTGACTAGTACACTTATTCTAGGAGCTTCTAGAATAATTGACTTCTTTGACCTTCTAGTGGTTTCTAGATAACTCATGAAGGTTCTCCAACTTCACTAAGCCATATCTCCTCAACTGTGAGGAACTATGTGATGTACCACATATCACTAGAAATGGCATGACATGTATTATCCATCTAGAATAGTCTTACCTACAAATCCATTGATCTTCATGTCTTTATACCTCAAATAAAATCAGGTCCCTTCCCCATACCTTTGTGCTACTAGAATTCACTACCACACTTCTCCAAGGATTGACATCAATCTCTAAGGGTTTACATAAATGTAAAATATCACTCTCCAAGGGTTGACATCAATGAAAACCAACAATCCAAAACAACTATCTAACAATCTTCCCCTTTAGAATTGATGGCAACACCAACATTGGTGGCAACACTTAGTCATGATAACATTCATGCTCATACTCATAATCAATGTTTCTATCTCTCCCCCTTTGACATCAATGGAAAAAGGTATCTCCCTTTAGGGATGTTCCCCCTAACTGAACTCTCCTTGGGGATACTCCCCCTGTTTAAATGTCTTTGATATTTCTTTGTGTTTCTAAGCCTATGATCACTCTCTCTCCCTTCATTTGAATAATATCTTCCCTTTTGATAAAGCGTATCACTCTAATGCAAAATTGAAGTCATATCACTCATCCTTCCCTTGTGACCATCGCTCCCCCTAGAATCATGCCCCTATTCTCTCTCTCCATTCATCTAAATCTCTATCCATGCATTTGAGAAATACCTCGACCTAGAATCATACCTTTGTTCTTACCTCTCTATATGAGAACTTCTCTGAGTGATATTTCTACTTGTCTTCCTGCTTTTGTTTCTCTCCCTTGATTTTCCTGCAAGATGTCATAGATGACATGTATGGATTCCTATACCTACTTTCTTTTGGGGGTTGGGTTCTTCCTTGTGTAATCAAATGATATATATGAAAATCATTCAAGAATAAGCATTCAAATATTCATATTTCATTATCCTCCATTATGATAATGCTCATTTATATCTTAACCACTCTCTGAATGAATCTATGAACCAGTCTATGAATCCATTCTCTCATCCACTATCATATATCTATCCAAACCTAATAAGTGCTCTTATGGATCCATCTCTATCCATATTTTCCATGACTCTGCTACTCAATTGTCCATAATGATGACCCATCTATCACTGTACTATTATGAATTATTCATTGTTTCAATTTATCATCAAATGTCAAATGTATCTGATGGTCATCTCTATATGTAATCCAAACTATGCATATCTGGAACAAATTGTGATGAAGATATCTTTGTCCGAATACAATCATATACTTCTTCCTATGTAATTTTTTCAAATGATCAATATGTCATAATGAACTTTCGATAACTGACTGCTTGAAGTCTATCTACTTGAAATCTGTAAGTTTCTCGAAATATGGTTCGCTGATATGTCTCAGCTACTGCATTAACTCCCCTTGTCTAATACTCAAGTTACATGAGAGTCTACACGTCGGATGGCTCAGAAAAAATATCTTCTTAGAAGCGAAGTCATCATCATCTTTGTCGATAGACTCAACATCTCTCTTAACTCTCACTTCTTTCTTTGTGTCTATGGATTCATCTTGCACTAAAATTCTTGAAAGGTACAAGTTTCAGAAATCAATAAAAAGAGAAATAAACATGTTCTTTATTCACCTGTCCTTCTTTTCTTTCATTTATTTTCCAAACCTTTCTGTATCTGACATCTTCTTTTTTCTTTGTAGATTTTTCTTCATTTTGTGCTATTTCCAATCTTGCGATCTCTAGGACTTGGTCTTTCTTTACTTGCTCTTCTTCTTGTTCCTTTCTTTTCCAAATCTTGGTGTATCTAATGTTTTTTTCATTCTTCATGTATGGCATTGTTACTCTTATACAATTCGAGCTATATGACCATAGTTGTGGAATTTGTAGCATTCAATATTCTGTGGGGCCACATAAGCATTTATTTCTTGAACATTTCTTTCATAATCCCTGCAATCTACAACCTTATGTCATAAGTTAGTACAATAAAAACAATTACCATAAAAGAAATTGAAATACCTAGGAGTGAATGATCTTCTTTGTGGTGTAGTCCTTCTGAATTCATGCCTTGACTGGTCATGATCATGATTGAAGCTTCTTTGTGGCTTGGACATGGAGGGTCTTCTCCTATAGTCTTCTTCTTGAGTCTTTTTCACTTCTAGAATGTTCTTCTTTAGCGGATTTAATTCTTCTTTCTGTATCTAACCTTTGATGGCTTCTACATAAGTATTTGGCTTCACTTTGTTCTTTCTTTCTAGTACTTCAATTGATTATGTGTATGCTTATGTTTATTCAACGTTCTTGTTGAGATGGATGAACTTGACTCTTAGTGTGACAACTTCTTCTTCAAGCTTTTCAACCTCTTCTACTTTCTTCATCATCTAAGACTTTATGACTTCTTCTTTTCTCTTCGTTTCTTCAAGTTGGATCTTTAATGTGATTATTTCTTCTTCAAGTATTTTCTCTTATTGACCAAACTCTACATCAAGTTGGTTTAGATAATTAGTTATTTCCTTAATATGATCTATTAGTATTGCTTCTCATTTCTGCTTCTTCCTTTTGTGTTTCTATGTTCCCTTCCAAACATTGTTTTTGATCTTCAATATTTTCTTCGATCTTTCTGGATTATTCTAGTTGAGCTCTTAATTTCTTGATGACTTGTTGGCATTCTTAAAAAATATGAACACTTTCATTTTTCTTCATCAATTCTTTCTTGAGTGACATGTTTTCTTCTCTTTCTTTCCTTAGTTCCTTTAAAGAACTAATTGTTTCTGCTTCATGATTATTTTCCTTTTCAATCTCAATATTGTCTTCTATTTCATTAGGATATTTTTTCTCATCGCTCCCAATTTTCAAATACAGGCATTCAAATTCAATATGTTCATGCTTTTCACAATTAAATCAAAAGAAATCACCTATGTTGGCTTATGTCACTTCACACTCTTCTTCTTCTGAATCTGTCTAACATGATGAGCATCTTTCTTCATGTTTTGTACCTGTATATTCTTTATCAAACTCTAACTCTATGATGGGAGAAAAAAATATATCATGTAATTTATCCCAAATTTTTTTGTTGAATCACATAGTCATTCCATGATGGAATCCATTGCTATTTTTTTATTTCTCTTTAATTCCTTCTTGGTTGCAGTCTTTGGTTTCCTTGTAAATTTGTCTCATGTCACAACTAATTGCCAAATATCATATCCTTGTGCCTTTAAAAAGGCTCTTGACCTCATGCTCCACATCTCATACTCTAGACCATTCTAACCATTAAATAGAGGTACTCTATTCTCAGAATAACCCATGATCTCCTTACAATGGTTAAACTATTTCTTGAATGAACATGATCTGATACCAATTGTTGGATTACTGAGAGGCGGGGGGGGGGTGAATCAATAATGAGAAATTTATAACACTTATTAATCCTTTTAACCACAATGTATATTCCTTTAACTTATTCAACAATTTTCATCAGTTCATCATTAATATGTTATTGCATCATATAACATTAACATCCATCGGTGCATAATAAACAATAATAGACACATCCACACAATGCATGGTACACTAGAATTTTATGTGGAAACCCAATGCGGGAGAAAAACATTGAATTATTTTCTTATATGTCATTAAGAATTACATTCAAGAAAGCACCAACTTGCAATTCTCTAGTTCCAACTGGAAGGAGGATCCAACACCCTAGTTTCTCAAGATACAACCTGAGGGAAGATCCAACTCCCCAATTCTCTAGATACAACCAGAAGGCTACAACCCCCTTATGTTCTCCGACTACAACCGGAAGGTGGCTACAAGCACCTATCCTTGACCTGTCCCACCACCCTGAAATATAAGTTTCAAATGATGAAACCACTGCCACACTATCATTGTGAGATATACCAATGTAAACCTATAACAACATGTACCAACAAACTTTAACCAACTTGTGCCACTGTCATGTAACCAATATGTACATGTACTCAACATGTTCCAACAAAACCAAATAGGTACGCGACCTGTATATATTGCAGCTCACGTATGTACGCACCCTATCTATACTGCAGCTTGCGTATGTACGCACCCTATCTATACTGCAGCTTGCGTATGTACGCAACCTTTCTATACTGTGTCATGTGTACACCTTCAGAAATCTATGGTTTTCACCTTTTATGAAAATTAGAACCTTTTTTTCCTCTATCACATCAATTTTCAACCTATCACAACATGTACTAATCAACTTGTACTATAAAGAATGTACATCAATCACTCACACAACATTCACCATTATAAGTGCATCAATTATACACATCACAATACCTCATAACCATCACCAAGACCAAGATGTTATTTTACTAATATATCAAGATATATATGACACACCATCCATATACCATGTGTCAAAAATACTACTAGAAAGTGCCTCTAAACATGTACCAAGCATGTACCAATCATACCAAGTTTCTTTAAACATGTACCAAGAATATCCCTCAATCGATAAAATATGATAACATAGATCTCATACTCAATATCACAAGAATATAATTCAAACCATGTGCATCTATGTCTCTCTAGTCATGTGCCATACATGTGCATACAATCATAATCATGTATAATAAACCCTTGCATGGACTAGACATCAAACCCTCACTAATATGCAACCTCAACCTAACCAACAACTTCCCAACACATCACAATCAAAAAGCATCAACCATGTACATCAACCATGCACATCAATACATGTACCTTGTACCATACGATGTGCCATAAGATATGTTGAGAAAGTAATACCAAAAGTGTATCTCAACCAAGTACCATCACCACTAAGATATGTATCCTATGCATTTACTACCATATGCCAAGTGTATATCTCAATAATGTATCAATATCAATGGTAGACCACTAACACAACAACCATACACCTTGTACCAATGTACCAGCAATGTATCTCACCCAACATGTACCATATGCCATCAATGCCTCTAGTCATGTGCCTTGATCATGCTCCTCAATATCACAAAGATGTAGTCTCATAACACAATATGACAAGACTCAAGTATATGCCATTGCCACAAAGATGTGCCTCTAACAAGAAACGATAACAACCATATACTAAGTACCAAGAGTGTGCCTCAAGCATGTAACAGTATTACCTCAACCATGTACCATCAAGGGCCTCCAAAACATACCTTAAGCATGTTCCATATCATCCAAGATTCAAGCCTCAAAAAAATACATAAATGGCATACTTTTACTCATGAGAACATGTACAATGTTGACCTAGGAACTTACTTCAGACTTTAGGAACCTGGTACTAGCATCCACTCAAGTTTTTCATGAGTTTCTCAAATGTACACTACCTCTTCATGTACATCACGTGTACATATGCTACCTCTTCTACTTCCAACACGTGTATGTATGCCACCTCTTCTACTGTTAGCCCATGTACGCCTCAGAAACTAAGGTTTTTTAAGTTCTGCAACTCTGAAACTTTCGTTGTCAACCCTCCTTTAGTACCTTAGACTTGTGTAAGTTGATGTACCAATGTGTACCTGCAATAGACCTTTCATAAAATAGAAATTCAATTATATTCAAATAGGTAGGGTTAGGTGCTAATGGGAGTTCATTGCCCTCTTATTTATACTCTCCAAGTAGCTTCCTCAAGGGGTTACATTCTAACTAACTTTACCTAACTTCCTTCTTCTAGGGATAACCCACTGCTCACCACTTGTCCAATTACAACCACTTTATCCACAAATAGTAATCTCTCCACTCTTAGTTGCAATCACTTTATTATTTAAATAATTTATCTTTGCAACCACTTTGACTACTTTATTATTTAAATAATTTCTCTTTAGTCACAACTTCTTGTTGCAACTAACTTTTCTATAATTACTCAATTCATAACTTCTTTTCCCTTAACTGACATCTTGTTGCAACCACTTTATTATTTAATTTGTTTTTTGGTCAACCACTTTGACTATTCAATCTTCTCATCACAACTACTTTTCCATAATTACCAAACTCACAACTTCTTGTTGCAACTAATTTATTTTTAAATATTTTATTAATGCAACAACTATACCCATGATTAACTCCTAGTTACCATAAATTTGACGAGTATACTTCTTCTATAAGCTTCTAGAATAATTGACTTGTTTGACCTTCTAGGGGATTCTAGATAACTCATGAGGGTTCTCCAACTTCACTAAGCCATATATCGTCAATTGTGAGGATTTTTGTGGCGTACAACATATCACTGGAAATGGCATGACATGCACTATACATTTAGAATGGTCTTACCTGAAAATTCATTGATCATCATGTATTTATACCTCAAATAAACTTGGTTCCCTTTCCCATACCTTTGTGCTACTGGAATTGACTACCAGAATTCTCCAAGCATTGACATCAATCTTTAAGGGTTGACATCAATATACAATTTCACTCTCCAAGAGTTGATATCAATGATCACCAACAATCCAAACCAACTGTCTAAAAGAATGTGGAAATAAAAACTAGAATAAATACAAACAACTCATCAAGTTGGTCTTGATCAATTTCATAACACCATTCGATGTGTTTATCTCGAATTTCTGCACCAACTTGTAGGAATGGAAGGAACATGGTAAGGATTACACATTTCAAGCTTTATGTGGCCTTTTGAGCATTGATCAAGACATATTGCTTGACAAGGACAAGCTTGGTGGTAAACATCAATCCCACTTTCTCAAGTGAAACATCAAGTCGAATCACAAATAAAGAGGATGGTTTGATGCCCTTACACAGAGACTTGAATGCCTTGACAAGAAACCTAAAGGGTATACATATGCACCTTGTCAAAGTCAAGAGAAGAATACATTTCAATACTATGGAAATATTTGACATGTGGAGAAGTTATTCTACAAGAAGAGATATGATTTAGAGGAGAAGCTTAAACACCTTGAAGGAGACATGTCTATTATTCATTGATCCATTGATAATTTCACCTTTCAAATCGAAACTTCTCAAGCCTTGTTGTCTCATTCTACACAAAACTAATGGGTAGTTGAAATTGGGTGCACTCATAATATGGATAAGTATACTTCCTTGTTCACCTCCTTGAATGAAGCTAAGGAGAGGAAGATTTGTGTTGTCGATGATGTTTTTCTCGATATTGTTGGTCAGGGTAATGTTTCCTTTCGACATGGGAGAGTTGTTGACATTTATCATGTACCAAATCTAAGTGCCAATATATTGTATGTTTCTCAGTTAAAAAAAACATGTAATATTATGAAGTTTTGGCCAGATTAGTTCTTTGTTCAAGATTTGAAGAAAGGTCAATCGACTTTCACCAAAGGGTTTCTCAACCTGAAGCATGGTTTGTATAAATTTTGTGACATGACTCGACCTAACTCTTAATTGATTTCTCTTGTTTCTCATACTGATGAGTGAAGTCAAACTTCAAAAGAGTGACTTGGACACCTTAATTTGTTAAGTCTATATTCAATGTAAACTCAGAAAATGGTTGTTGGTTTACATGAATTCTTCCCCCTTTATGGTTTATATAAAGGTTGTCTGCTTAGAAAGCATCATTAGGATCCTTTTGTCTCTGGAAAAGCATGGACAGCACATAACCTCCTAGAGCTAGTTCATAGTGATTTTTGTTGCATCAATCTACCTTCCATGAAAAATGCAAGGTATATCTTAATTTTCATTGAGGATCTCTCTCGTTTCACTTGGGATTATTTTTTGAAGTATAAGAATCTCATCTTTGAAAAGTTCAAATAATTTAGAGCCTTTGCTGAGAATCAATGTGGTCAACCCATCAAGTTCCTAAGATCAGAAAATGGTGGTGAGTATGTCAATCGACCTTTTGAATAATACCTAGTTCAATTTGGTATTGACTAGAAGCGGTCGATTGATTCTGATTTATAAATGGAATGAAATGAAACACAGATGTATAGAAAATAAACACACAGAGATATAATAAAAATTGAATTCTAATAATAAAGAGAACCTATTGAAATTGTAAAAATGCATACTGAAACAAACTTGTTCGAATGGTGGCATCTCATCTCTGAGAAGAGATGTGACAGTTATGCTCATTCACAAGACATAAAACATAAATTAGAAAACCCTAAACATCCAAAACCCTAACCCTAGGAGATGAAACGCCAAAAGTTTTATGGGCCCCGATGGGGGTAGTTGATATGTCAAATTCATAAGGGTGTAACTTTTCCATATTATCTTTGTTCGGGGCACTCGATACAATGTTGGAAAGGTATAGTCTATGATTGCATATTCCGTTCATCCTAGAATCTACCTCTTGTTACATGTTAGGCATTGTCAATCCCAAAAAATGTTGTTTAGGGCCTCAAAATGGCCCTCGAAGTTTGGGAACCAAAAAACTGTAAAAAAACTACCAAAACGGAAATTGTTCTTTGAGCCAGTGGAATAGGTGGGTGGCCATCATTATACACCTGGATAAATCCTCCCCCCTTAGGAATTAATAGTCTCCATTACGTTGAGAACCCCCATCATATGGGAAAAATTTTGTTCAACTTGGCCCTGGGTGAGCCACTTGCCTTGGTGCAAGAGCTTCCCTACTCTAACAACCCAATAAAGTTGGAAACTTTGTTGGTGAGTTCCCTTAATATGATTTTCCCAAATCGTATCAATGGTTTATTTTTTCATGCAGTTAGGTTTGAGCTCTGTCGGTTTCAATTTCTTTGAAATCTTCGATTTTTATAATAATGGTGGGAAGTATGGTCAAAGGAGGTCCACATTGAACACTGGGTGTAAGCCAAGGAAGGGGAGAATAATTGGCTCAAAATCATTGCCACCCATCTCCCTGGTGATGGTGTAAGTTCCATAGCAAAGTGAACGAAGCTTCTGATGGGGTCCTATAAGGTGCTCTTTCGCAAATGCAACCATACCTTGTCTCCCACCTAAAACGTGTGTCTCACCTGGTGTTGATCATGGTGTTATTTGTACTTAGCATTGTCTTTCTGTAAACTATCATGGACCTATTATCATATGTGATGAATCCATTCAATAAAATTGGTGGATTTTTCAGCCTCAGATTGAGCATGGGATGATTCTCATGTGTGGATACAATGGACAACATGACATCAATTGGACCTAATGGTTGAAATCCCAAACCCACCTGAAAGGGACTATAGTTGGTTGAGCTATGAAGGGCTCTATTGTTGTTGTGTTGAACATAGGGGAGACTCTCATCCCATGTTCTTGGATTTTTGGAGTTGTACATGTGAAATATATGCATGATCATTCTTTTGGTGACCTCTATATGGCCATTAGTTTGGGAGTGGAAGGCAATGGATTTGGTGAGTTTTGTTTCCAATAGTGACCAGAGGCTGGACCAAAATTTTATTAGGAACCTATTGTCTCGATATGATATGATGGTATGTTCTATCCTGAAGTGTACCCACACTCATTCAAAGAAGAGCTTGGTAGTGGACTCTATTGTGATAATCTTCTTGCAGGATATTAGGATGGCAATCTTAGAAAACTGATCAACCAGCACAAAAACATAGTCATTTCCATGATTGGTTGAAGGAATTCCTGACATGTATACCATTAAGATGGATTCACATGGCCTCTTAGGAGTAGTTAGAAGGGTGTACAGGCCTTGTTTCTCAGTGCTTTGTTTTCCAATGGAGAAAATAGTGTAGGACCTCATATACTTGTTGACGTCTTGGTGCAGTTTCGGTCAATAGAAATGCTTTTGTAAAATTTCCATGGTCTTTTCCATGCCAAAATGTCATACCATCCGATTGTAGTGAGCTTCCAAAGTCATCTTCACATGCTCTCTTGAAGGAACACAGAGGTGGACCAAATGGCATAATAGTATGTCCTAAAGATGAAAGTCAGTGACAGTCGCGCATGTGCCTAGCATATGGTAAGTGGTAGCGAAGTCAGTATCACTCTTGAAGAGTTAAGGCCACTTGGATTCCTCATGTCCATAAGAGTGGAGCATTGTGGTTAAAGCTATAACTGGAGGTCAACTAAGGTAGTGAGAGATAGGATTGGTGTTGCTTGTCTTATATTCTATGTTGATATGGAACGGTTGCAAGTATGTGGACCACTTCTGATGGCAATTGTTTTTTAATTTTCCTTGTGTCTACATGAACTGTAGAGGCTTGTAATCAATGTGGATGATTGTCTCCTTCTAGAGAATGTATATCTTCCATTGTCGGCAGGTTTGTACAATGGAATACATTTCTTTGTCATAGGTGGGTTACTTATGGATGACATATGATAGTGTCTCACTATGATATTCCACTGGTAACTGTGTTGTGTGAGAATTGCACCCAGGACATAGTTTGAGGCATTAGTCTTAATATGAAAAGGTTGTTGCAGATCAGGTAAGGAGAGTACTGGAGCTGAGCACAAGTGATTTTTCAGATCATCAAACACTTTCTATTGTGACTTCCCCCACACTAATTTTACCTTTCCACCACCTTTGGTCACTTGGTTGAGGGCCCATGCAATATGGGAGAATCCCATCATGAACCTATGATAGAAGTTGGAAAGTCTGAAGAAACTTCGAAGCTCAGTTAGTGTGGTCAGGGATGGTCAGTCACGAATGACTTGGATCTTGGTTGGATCCACATGCACACCATGGTCATAAACAATGTATCCTAGGTATTGTACCATGTTCATGCCAAAGGAACATTTTTCCAAGTTATCTTATAGCTTGTGTTGTCGTAGAGTGTGAAGGAACTGCTGAATATGTTGCAAGTGTTCTACCCAATTCTCATTGAATATGAGGATATCATCCAAATATACCACCACAAAATAATTGGTGAAAGGTCGCAATATATCGTCCATCAATATCATGAAATTTGTTGGAGTATTTTTCAAACCAAAGGTCATGACTAGCCATTCAAAAAGACCTTCTTTGGACTTGAAAGAAATCTTCCATACATCAATCTATTTTATTGGGACCTGGTGGTAGCCATACTTTAGGTCAATATTACTGAAAAACTTGGCTCCCTTGAGTTGGTCAAGAAGATCGTCAATTTAGGGAATTGGGTAGCACTTCTTGACTGTGATTTTTTTACGGCCATGTAATCAATGCAGAGTCACCAAGTCCCATATTTATTCTGCACGAGTATAATTAGGCTCTCGCAGGGTGAGGAGTTGGGTCGGATGTTCCCCTTTTGAATCATCTCTTGGATCTATCACTTGATTTCCTCATTTTCCATCAGAGGGAAGTGATAGACTGGCCCATCGGGTATAGGTGCACCAGGGTTTATATTGATTGAATGATTTACCTGACATGCAGCGATACCCCGGTGTGTGAGGAGAAGATGTCTTTGTATTCTTTCATGATCTTGTCCACTTGCTTTTGTTA
This sequence comes from Picea mariana, assembly GCA_032191745.1. Classification (NCBI taxonomy): domain Eukaryota; kingdom Viridiplantae; phylum Streptophyta; class Pinopsida; order Pinales; family Pinaceae; genus Picea; species Picea mariana. The sequence continues at coordinate 182,456 of JASDQU010436063.1, read as the reverse complement.
CGTGGAGAAGCATTGTGTAGAGACCATGGATGTGACTGCAATCTTTTGTTCACTTTGAGAGTGAATCATTAAGAAGACAAATTTCCCAGTCTGGGAAATGACCTTCCTGCATTTCTTAGCAGAGATCAAAGAAATGACGGTAGGCAGAGCTACCTCTGGTATCTTTTACAACTGTCTACCCAAAGTAATAATAACACTATGAGGCCTAGACTCATATACAACATGTCATTTCCACAAATATGGTTGGCCTAAAATAAAATCATAAACTTTAAGGGGGTAAATATCACACAATACCATATCTTTGAAGGGCTAGATGTCGTAAGGAAGACAACACTATTGGTTAACGTGAAGATCTCTTCCTTGGTGGATCCACCTGATGGTTTAGGGTTGTGGGTGTGGTGTCCTCGATAGGTTAAACCGCTTGAAAACCCTGTTGAGATCAGGTTCTTTTGACTTCCGCTATCGAAAATGAAATGAGTGGAGCACCCTTCACCAACATCTACGAGTGAAAAAAAAATTCACCTCCATCTGGTTCTTCTGGTTCACTTGGTTGGACCTTGGTGGTAGTGACAATGGAACTAGGTTCTGCATCAATGATATTCTTCCCCTTGTCTAGATCTAATTCATATTCAGAACCTACCTTTCACTATGAGGCTTTCATATCAGCCACCAACGACTGCTTCAAGCGACATTCATTGGTTTTATTCCAGAGGATTTTATGGAATTCACACCACTTCCCAGTCTCTTTCTTTTTCTTCTCATTACCCTTATTTTTTTTCATATTGGATTGTTTTTCTTAAGGAGTTCCATCCTTGCCTTATGCTTTGTTTTGTGGGTTGGGGTTTTCTTTTCCTTGTTTTTGTTGTGAGGAATTTCAAGATCCAAACTCCCACTTCTTATGATTAAATTTTTTCTTGATTTTTGCAGCACGTCAAGAAGTCATGACCAGTAATGAGATGTCTAGAAACTCCATTTTTGTTTGGATGTATCTATGCATACAGTCGAGGTACTTGAGAATTATATGTCATTCAGATTCTTTTATACCCAACTTGGTGCACAAGGTATGGAAGATATTTTTGAACTATGGTATTTTCTTGTCTCTTTCCTGTCGCAGTGTAGTCCATTTCTATATTGGTCATTGTAGCTTTCAACAAGGTAGTATTTTTCCTTAATAGAATCCTTGCAAGAATCCCAAGTGGTTGTGAAAAAAAATATTGCATATTTCTCAGTTTCCTTTTTCTGACAGTAAGTTTCCCACCAATCCTTGACATGGGGGACATTCTCAAGGAGAACAAAGGTAATATTTTCTATATTAGAAAAATTATGGACTATTCGCACAGGGGAAGACCCAGGGTTCAACCCTACAACATCGCACCAACAAATCCCTAACTACCAGCTCTTTCGACAACACATGTGAAGCAGATGAAGTCTCACCCGAGGTACAGCCAGGGGTGGTTGTAAGACTCGGGTGTTTGCAACCTTAGATGGGACACATATATGTGATTATACTACTTAATAAAGCACTTAGCACCATCAGTTCCTCAATATGCAATCAATACCCACTTCGTTGATAAAACAGAGCTTCACATCATTCACACTAAGCTAATGTATTTAAGCACTTAGCATAGGTACATAGATCAGATCGAGTAGATCAAGCACTAAGCATGGCTATATAGATCAGATCTAACATTCTCACATATAATAATCACAAAGCATAAGTATATCTATCTAAATACATCAAATCACTTATCAAATAACATGTGAACATATCAGCACAAAGTAGCATAACACAGTATTTACGTGGTTCATCCCCACCCTGGGGCTACGTCCACCAACTCCTCTTCTCTATTGTCTTCAATCAATCGGTTACAGGCACATAGCCTTAAAACAATTACTCTGCACAGGACAGAAGATTTGCGCAGCTTTCTATATCCTTCTTCCTTGTGTTACAACACTAATCCTTCCACAATCCGCTACAAGGACCTGGACTTAGCTCCGCAAGTCTCTTACAGTCATGCACAAAGCACTTACAGAATATTCTTGCACTTAGCATACATTCACATCACATAGATGCACCACTACCATTACTTCTTCTATCTAGCCTAAGTATCTATTTATATATACAAAATATCCCTAAACATGGGTAAACCCATGGGTCGATGTCCCATTCCCATTACATATTCCCACATCCCAAAAAGGACCAAAAAAGGGGTCGAGATCCTTTGATCTCCCCTTTGTCTTGAGCTCCTCCTTTGACAGGCTGTCGAAGTCCCAAAATCAGTCAACATGACCAAGAATCTCCCAGAACTTGGTCAAGGGTCAACAGTCCCCCAACACTCACTTGTGACTCATCCCGAGTCACTCTCGTCTGACTAAAACTGCCTCGAACACCTCGATCTTGGCTCGAGTTTCTTCGATCTATGGCTTTGCTATGACTTCTTGCTTAGCAAACTCTTGAATCACTCTGGCATTCGCTGGCCCTTCTAGGCACTGTTTTGTTCTAGTGACAACCTGTTCTAGCTCTTCTCTTTGGCTTTCAACCTCTATGAACAATTGGCATGCATTATCTTGTACAGGTTGGAGCCATTGAGTTACTGATCCAGATGTATATCGATGACCACCCACCTTTTCCAACTGGCTCAAAATAGTTTTCTGACAATTTTGGCAATTTACTATTTTTAGCAGTTTTAACTTTCGGGGCCATTTTGAGGGCCTAAATGAAGGTTTTTAAATATTGGTCTCCTCAATGATAGCCATAGGCATGCTTGATCCCCCAAAATGAATCTCCTTGATGATACCTTTCCAACGGGCTATCACATACCTAAAACAGAGATTGCATGCAAAAGTTACAACTCCGAGAAGTTGATGTACTAACTTACCCAAACGGGGCCCACATGACTTTTCACGCTTCATCTCCTAGGGTTAGGTTTTTGGATGTATAGGGTTTTGGGCATCCTTTTTTATTGTAAAAAGGCCTTTAGAGCCTCATTGTAATCTTCTTCTTGCGAATGCTCACAGCCATCACATCTCTTCTCAGACCCCTGATAGGCCATGGGAATCCATCGCAATGGACTACATGTTGGGCCTCCCATCCACCAAGTGGGGAAATGACTATGTTTTTGTGGTTGTTGACATCTTTTCTAAGATGGAGATTCTGGTTTCCTATAAGAAGAGCATCACAGTAGAGGCCACTGCCAAGATCTTCTTTGAACACATCTGGGTACATTTTGGAATCCCACAAACCATTGTCTCAGATCGGGATAGTCAATTTCTCAGCACATTCTGGTCGAGCCTCTGGTCACTGCTGGACACCAAGCTCACCAAATCCATGACCTTCCACCCCCAGATAGATGGCCAAACCAAGGTTATAAATCAAATGATTGTGCATATCCTTCACATGTATAATTCAAAGCACCCTCACACATGGGATGAGATCCTTCCCTATGTCCAACATAGCTATAATCGAGCCTTGCATAGCTCAATCGGCCACAGCCCCTTTCAGGTGGGGTTTGGATTCCAACCATTGGGTCCCATATATGTTGCACTTCCCCTTGTGGTCACCTCAATCGACTCATCTCCTACTCCAATTGAAGCTGACAAAGCCACCCAGTTCATTGAGAGGATCCAAAACATCCACCAACAGGTTCAGAATATCCTACAGAAGTCCAATGACAAGTACAAACAGTGCCATGATCAACATGGTTGCCACATAAGTTTCAGGTGGGTGACAAAGTTTGGTTGCAGTTGCAAAAAGAACGCTTGACCGGACCCATCGGAAGCTTATCCCACTTCGTTATGGGCCATACATTATCACCAAGGCCATGGGGAATAATGATTTTGAGCTCAACATTCCTCCCTTCCTTGGCTTGCACCCAGTGTTCAACGAGGATCTCCTTTGCCCTTATTTCCCACCATTATTAGACACCTCAGAAGTAGCAGAACAACTGACACCAACAAATCTCAACCCTGAATACATACAATAGGCATCCAATGATCATATTGTGGACACACAGATCAAGGGAACTCAACAACAAAGGATCCAACTTTATCGAGTCGTCAAAGCAGGGCAGCTCCTACACCAAGGCAAGTGGCTCACCTGGGGACAATTTTAGCAGATTTTTCCTCATTTGATGGGGGACCTCAACGTAATGGAGACCATTACTTTATAAGGAGGGAGGATTGATCCAGATGGATATCGATGGCCACCCACCTTTTCCAATTGGCTCAAAACAGTTTTCTGACAATTTTGGCAATTTACTATTTTTAGTAGTTTTAACTTCCAGGGCCATTTTGAGGGCCTAAATGAAGGTTTTTCAATATCGAGCTCCTCAATGATAACTAAAGGCATAATTGAGCCCACAGAATGAATCTCTTGGATTATACCTTTCCAATGGGCTATCACACACCTAAAACAAAGATCGTATGCAAAAGTTACGACCTCAGGAAGTTGATGTACTAACTTACCCAAACGGGGCCCACATGACTTTTGGTGCTTCATCTCCTAGGGTTAGGTTTTTGGATATCTAGGGTTTTTGGAATTATTTTTTATTGTAAAAAGGCCTTCAAAGCCTCATTTTAATCTTCTTCTTGTGAATGCGTGCAACCATCACATCTCTTCTCAGAGATAAGCCACCACCATTCTAGCAAGCTTGTTTCCGCTGCATTTTACAGTTTCAGCTTATTTCGTTATTGAATAGAAAACCAGTTTTATGTATCTCTATTATTTTGTGTTAAGAACCTATTAATAATCTATGTTCATTTTGTTCTTCTCATAAAATCCAGATTAGTTACTTCCATAAATTTTATCTGGATCGTATGGATCTGATGATGAGCGATGCGTTTCTCTTGAGATCTCTTCATTCTGTCTACAGTGGACAGGACCTTCAGCTATGCATGTAGTATTTTTGCATGCTACTTCGCTTCCTGGAGCTGCGACTCTAGTTCCTACAATTCTAGATTCTCAACAAGCTTCTCATACATTTGGGCACTGCAATTACTCAGCTACTTGCACTCCCTGGCAAGAGCCTTCAATCTCTAAACAGCGCTGCTAACGGTTGCTTCCCTTTGATCTCTTACATCTTGAGGGGTATCAAGCACTGCACATAGCTCCAAATCTGCTATGTGTTGTTGTAGTTGTTGAATCATTTCTTCAAGTTGTGCCACCTGCTGTGGGATTCTCTCTTCAGCCTTTACTTCTATAACTGTCACAGAGAGAAGTGCTTTGTTGACCCTTTCATTTACTTCAAGTTGCTCTGTAAGAAACTATTGCTTGCTTTTCTCTAGTTGTTCTCTTTCTTCATCCCACTTCTCTTGGAGAGAAATATTTTCCCATTCTGTAGTACTGGATTTCTCTAAAAGGTCTTCATGTACCTGTGCTAAAGCCTAGGTGGCTTGCACTATTTCTTCTTGTTCTCGCCGAAGGCGAGCTTCAACTGTATCATCAATTCGGTGGAGTTGAGCTGACTCATCTCCTAGTTATGGTGTTTCCAATGGCAGAGGTGCAGTGGAAACTATGCGGCTGGACTGTAGTACCTGTTGCACCCCTTGAAGTTCAATCTTAATTCGATTGTATATCTCCTCTTGTTGAGCCTCTTGCTTCTATGCTATCTCTAGTGAAGCATCGTTCAGGGCTGCTACGATGAAATCAAAGTCATCTGAGGTGAGGGTAGTCTACATTTTGTTCATAGAGGCATTCATTTTCTTTCGAGAAGAAGGCTTCAGGGGGTAAACCTTCCTTTTCTTCGAGGGATCCTCCTCATCTCTAATTGGTGTAACCTTGCCTTTATTTTTTTAAACTTATGCACCATCTATCTCTCCGCCATCCCCTCCTTGCACAGGTGAGATGGAAGCAGTCTTCATTGAGGTACTACTTACATCTTAGGCTTCTTCATTTTTCTTTGTCTTGTTGGGTCCAGGTGTATTATGTGCTACTTCTGGACTATCAATGTCGAACATTTCCACAGGATCTATTGGAATGAGGAGGTCCACTGACCAGTCTTTGGTAATCTCTTCTAAGTCCTCCTCTGTTAGCTTGTAGTAGGACTAAAGTTGTTTCTTGTGCTCATCAGTGTGTGCTGTAATATAAATGAAATGGCAGTCCACGCTGAATTTAATTAAAGGCCACAACATGTGGAGAGTATTTGGCATGATGCGAGGCTTGGACTGGATGGTTGTATTTAGTTATTTGTAATATGTGTGGAACATGACATTTGACTATCATTTCTTGTTCATGTCACTGGAATGCCACATTGTACTGAACTTTGAGGCCAAAGGTTCAAAGGGCTCGATGTCCGGGAAGGTCGCACCTTCCGGCATCTCCCATGTGATGAAAGCGATCAGGATTAGAATCCAGCTTAAGTGGAACTCATATCCTTGATCTTGTGCTTCCCTGCATTCTAGTTCCAACTGGTTCACAAGGTACTTCACCCAATTCATTTGTAGGCCCTCCGTGCACTTTCCTCTGAGGTTGACTACAAAACCAGTCACTTGGGTGGGTTGGTTCTTGCAGACTAAATTTTGTGCGATCAACTGACAGGAAAGGCGCACTGTGTCTCTCTGGATAGAAGATACCTTGTATCCTCGTGTTCCCTTCTCGACATCTCCATAAGTGTCCTTGATCCTTTGTGCGAGAGCGCGGTCCATGGATTTTCTAGGATAGAAATCCTATGGGTTGGGTCCTTTCATGTTAAGCTCGGTGATCTGATTTATCAATGTTAGATCCACTATTATACGACAATTTAACCACAAGTAACTACCATGGTAATAGGATAGAAGTAGCTTGATGCATGCATTCACTTCTTGGTGCCTTCCGAAGTGAAGAATCTTTATGACATTGAGCAGTGTGGATTGCGTGAGGTTCATAGTCCATGACTAGGGAACTATCCTCAAATTCTTTCCCTTTGTTATTGTCAGGTATTTATGTGGGGCGATCTTGTTTTAGACCTTCCTGTCGCCGAGGTTGAAGTCACTAAAATTCAACGCTACAATATTTTCTTAGTCTACATGAACTATGCGTATCCCCTTTAGGAGGTACGCAGTGACCAAAACGTACTCAAATTCTCTAGGCACACTGCCTCGATTGATTTCACCACTCAGAGGTGGTAGATAGGTAGGTAAAATGCTCAGAATCAACTTAGCATTCACGAGATCATCTCTGTGCTTGGTTCTCTTTTCATCAGTTGGTCAGGATGGGCCGACTCGAGCAGTGGATGGAGAGACTGGCAGTCCTCTCATGGATGACGCTTGTACACCTATGGATAATCCTCTCTCTGACATGACTCTTTCAGTCATCAGGTCGATCAAAACTTCTTCATGAACTTTCTCTGCAGTGCTCAATTCTTCCGACATACACACTCAAGGTTAACAATTGTGGGTTTGGGGAACAACTTAGACACATTACTGAGATAGATATCAAGAGTTTGATGATCACTATATAAACTTGACTTAGTCCGCGGGCTCAAATTCTCAATTGGAAAAAGTGTTCTCGGTGCATGGCATAGTGGGATAAATAGGGAACTTGACAACGATTCGCTTGCAATGGGTATGAGCCTCCATTAAATCTTGTTCGGTCTTATGGTGTGGTCCAATGGTCTGATGAAGAACCATAATTTCTTTTCTGCCCGTTCAGAGTGTCGAACGAATGGTTATAATGTCCCCAACAACTATATTTCTTCGTTATGATGAAGTGCCATGTGTCATTGTTTTAATATCTCGGTGAAGCTCCCATTCTGCAAAAAAAATTTCTACAAAGTTCCCTCTAGAACCTTCTACAACTTTTCTATCTTAGCTCTCTTCTTACTTAATTTTCTATCCTTTTTTTTCAGTGAGCTTCNTTTTTATCTTAGCTCTCTTCTTACTTAATTTTCTATCCTTTTTTTTCAGTGAGCTTCATCTCGGTAGTTATTTTTCCATTCTGAGTCTTATCTTCTTTTAACATAGTTACTTCGCATTGTTGATAATCTTCCCTAGGATTCTTGGATAATACGTTGTCTTTGTCTGGGGTAGGTACTTCGGTCTTCTTTGGGTATTCTAATGTTCTTGCATCTTTGACATCTACGTTGCTAGTGTTAAATAGCTTCAATCTGCTCTCCTATTCTTCAATCAAGTGTGTGATCCTTCTGGTCATGAAATATTTTAACTCTTGTTTCTTATGTTCCAAAACTTCTTTTTCTTCCTTTAGTCTGGCTTGATCTCTATTAATCCAAGGTTTTCCTAGTAAGATGGTAAACAAGGTGCTATCTTCAATAAATTTAATAATCTTAGAATCTTCTTCTATCGAAGTTCCATTAGCGTTCATAGGTATGAAAGTGAGCTTCCCACATATGTTTATTAGCTTTCCTCTAAATAGTCCTATTCCTCCTAATGAAGGGATCATAGAAGGATTCCCTATGGATTCCCAAGTTATTTCTGTCATGATATTCACTTGTGTTTCTTCATCCAGAATACAGTCAATGTCAAAGTCTCCTATTCTTACTTCAATGCATTATTTTTCCTTGAAGATCTCTGATAGTCTGACATGTCGATGGTCATTCAGGGTTTCGTTTATTTGAAGCAATACTTTCTCTGAGTCTTTCTGGGGTTCCACCATTTTTGGATCTGCCTTAGGGTTTTCTTTATTTAGATTCATTTATTCTAGCTTAGCAATCATTCTAGGGCAATCCAACACTTCATGGTCCATAGATTTACAACAAATACAACCAGGTATTTTCCCAGGGCATTCCTTATCAAGATGTCCTAGTCTTCTGCAACTATAATAGAGGGTTAATCCTCTCTTTCTTTTAAATGATCCCTAGCTTCTCTGGTACTACACACTAGGATCATGGTAGCTAACCTACAAAAAAATATTTCTAGGATCCTGCATCCATTTGTTAGTCCAAACATTCTTTATATGCATAGGTATAACATATCTTTCACTATTATTAACAGATCTACTCATATCAAGCATTATTTCATCTATTAGTGCCTTAGTTTTCAATCTAGGATAGAACCTATCAAACATACCTAGATCCATACTTTTGAAACAAAAATTTCCACTTATCTTACTTCTACAGAGCACAAAGCTTCCAGATCTAAAAAATTTCACTATTCTTACCTTTATCAGAGCATGGAGCTTGCAGATCTTACCTCTTTTAATTAGAAATTCTCACTTTTGCCTTTCTTGGAGCACAAAGCTTTTAGATCTTGCTTCTTTCGGATCCAGCCTCCTTTCTTCAGATTGGGATTCTTTCTTTAGCACAGAGATTTATAAATCAAATAGGATACTATGCACTAGGGCACATATCTACACACAAAGATTCCACAATCTCAGGTCGAATCTTTGCACAAAGCTTCTTCTTTCTCATTTCCCAGCAATCATAGTTTCAGGTCCTGACAACAAAACCATTTGTTGTCACAGGTGCAGACCCAAGGTTCAATGCTACAATAATGCACCAACAAATCCCTAACTACTAGCTCTTTCAGAAACACCTGTGAAGCAGATGAAGTCTCACCCGAGGTAGAGGCAGGGGTGGTTGCAAGACTCAGGTGTCTATAACCTTAGTTGGGACACAGATCTGTGATTGTACTACTTAATAAAGCACTTAGCACCGTCAATTCCTCAATATGCAATCAATACCCACTTCACTGATAAAATATATCTTTGCAACATTCACACTAAGCTAATGTATTTAAGCACTTAGCATATGTACATAGATCAGATCAAGCATATCAAGCACTAAGGATGGCTATATATAGAAGATCTAACATTCTCACATATAATAAGCACAAATCATAAGTAGATCTTTCTAAATACATAAAAGCACTTAGAAAATAACATGTGAACACATTAGCACAAAGAAGCATAACATAATATTTACGTGGTTCACCCCCACCCTGGGGCTACGTCCACCAACTCTTCTGCTTTATTGTCTTCAGTCGATCGGTTACAATCACAGAGCCTTAAAACCCTTACTCCGCACAGGACAGAAGATTTGTGTAGCTCGCTAGATCCTTCTTCCTTGTGTTACAACATTAAGCCTTCCACAATCTGCTACAAGGACCTGTACTTAGCTCTGCAAGTCTCTTACAATCATGCACAAAGCACTTACAGACTCTTCTTGCACTTAGCATACATTCACATCACATAGATGCACCACTACGATTACTTCTTCTATCTAGCCTAAGCATCTATTTATATATACAAAATATCTGTAAACATGGGTAAACCCATGGGCCGATGTCCCATTCTCGTTACATATTCCCACATCCCAAAAAGGACCCAAAAAGGGGTTGAGATCCTGTGATCTCCACTTCATCTTAAGCTCCTCCTTCGACAGGCTATCAAAGTCCCAAAATCGGTCAACATGACAAAGAATCTCCCAAAACTTGGTCAAGGGCCAACATGGACCGAAAATACACTTCTAGTAGATTCAACCATTTATCTACAACATCCATGTCTATATGGAATTCAAATAATGGGATATGAAAATTGATTTGTACCTTGAAGGGGGTAACACATCCAAAGTGGCCTCTTGATGAATATTTGTCACCTATTGGCAGTCATCGAAGAATCTGTGCAAAGTTATCCATCATCTCATTCCTTTTTCACGCAAGGGATTCCTCGAGTAATAGTTTAAAAGGATATCTTTCTCCATTGTCTATATTTTCTTTCACCATGGGAGGTCATCATGATCAATAGAGATGTTTTTTCAAATTCTCAACTACTTCGAGTCCCAACTCCTTATACCCTGAACTGATCGGAGACATGCACACACAAAAAAAATAAAGAGGAGACCGCTATGATACCATTGATCTGGATTTATAAATGGAAAAAAATTAAACACATATGTATATCTGATCTAGGTGGATATTAGTGGCCACCCACCTCTTCCAACTAGATCACATACAGTTTTTATCTTGGCATTTGTTTTCTATCTTTCTGGGTCATAAAATTATGGGGTCGTTTTGAGGCCCTAAATAACATTTTTTTGGCTCACTGCAATGACTCTATAGATGAGGTAAGAGTTTGATGTAAAAATGTGTAGTCCTCAGATAGACCTTTCCAATGCGATATCATGCACCTAAAATGAATATCGTATGCAAAAGTTACGACCCCGGGAAGTTCATGTACCAACTTACCCCATCGGGGCCCACTTGACTTTTGGCACTTCATCTCCTAGGATTATTTTTTGGATGTCTAGGTTTTTGGATTGCTTATTGATGCTAAAAAGGACTGGAGGCCTCATTGTAATGGGTTCAGAAGAATGTGTGTAGCTGCCACATCTCTTCTCATAGATTATCTACCACCATTCGAGCAAGATTGTTTCGCTCTGCATTTTACAATTTCAGCAGATTTTTTTATTTAATAGAATTTAAGTTTCACTGTATCTCTGTTATTGTTCTCTGTATATCTATTTTAATGTTATAGATATGTTTTTCATTTCATTCCTCTCATAAATCCATATCATTGGTGTTAGAGCATTTTGCTCTTCGTTTTTTTCTTTTTGCATGTCCCCAACAAGGTCGAGGTATAAGTAGTTGGGACTTGAACCAATTGATCCTTTGCAAGATCGACCTTGCCAAACTCGACAGTCACCCATGGAGGAAAAAAATAGAGACAATGGGGCAGGATATCCATTTAAAATTTTTCTCGAGGAATCCCTTACGTGATAGAGGAATGAGATCATGGATAATTTTAAGCAAATCCTTCTACTATTGCCAACAAGCAACGCATCTTCCTCGAGCGGAGTTGTCGCCCCCTTCAAGATATAGATCAATTTTTATATTCCTATATTTGAAGGTCAAATAGATGCAGATGTTGTAGACAAATGGTTAAACCTTCTAGAAGGGCATTTTAATGTCCATAACTTTTTTGATAGAGAAAATATTACATTTTAACTCCTCAAGATCATCCCCCATGTCAAAGATTGGTGGGAGATTTTCTGTGAGAAAAAGGAAATAGAGGAATCTACATTTTTTGTATTCTCACCCACTTGGGGTTCGTTCAAGGATGTTATTAAAGAAAAATAATACCCTGTTGTAAGTTATGACAACTTATACACAAGGTGGACCACACTGTGGTAGGAAAGGGACCAAATAGTGCCAAAGTTCACCAATGTCTTCCATACCTTGCGCACCAAGCTGAGTATCCAATACTCTGGGAAAAATATGGTGCTCAAGTACCATGATGGTATGCATAGATACATCCATATAGAAATGGAGTTTATGAACATCTTGTGCTTAGGCATGTCCTATCGATATGTTCTTAAAATTGAGTAAAGCTCAAACAGAAGACATGATAGTTTGGGTCTGTGAACCCCTCACCGTAGAATCAGGGAAAAGGTGGCCCCAACCTGCAAAACGAAGGGCATAGAAAGTATAAATAGCCTCAGGAAAACAAGTATAAGTTGAAAACAAAGAAGGACATTGGGAAGATAAATAAAGACACTCAGAAGTGGTGTGAGTTCCATAAGAATCCCTGGCATAACATCATCCAATTCTTCTCAAATCAATCGTTGGTGGCCGAGGTGAAAGCTTCTGAATCATATGTGGGCTCTAACTCTGAGTTAGAACCAGAAAAAGGGAGATGGATCATTGACGAAGAACCCATTTACATCATTGCTACCACCAAGGTCCATCCCAATGAACTTTATGAATGAAAGGAAGGTGAGGTCCTTTTTCATTCACATATGTGGGTGAAGGGTACTCCATTGCACTTCGATGTTGATAGTGGTATCCAGAAAAAATTCATCTCAGCGGAGGTCCTCAAGTGGTTGGATTTGTAAAATAAAACACATCCACATCCATACACCATCGAATGGCTTCACCAAGGGAGCGATCTCCAGGTCAACCAACAATGTCACCTTCCCTACGACATCAATCCCTTCAAATATGGGGTATTGTGTGATGTCGCCCCCCTTGAAGTTTGTGATTTTATTTTGGGCCAACCGTATTTATGGAAATGTCTTGTTGTATATGAGTCTAGACCTCATAGTGTTATTATTACTTTGGACATGAATTTGTACATAATACCCTAGGTATTTTTGCCTACTTCCATTTCCTTGATCTATGCTAAGAAATCCAAGAATGCCATCTCTTAGACTAGTAATTTTTTATTCTCCTTGATTCACAGTCAGAGTGAGTGGAAGGTTGAAACCACATCCATGGCCTCCGCAACAGGTCTCTTCATGCAGTAGAAGCAATTGGATAAGGTCATGTAAGAATACAAAGACATATTCTTCTCACACACTAGGGTACCTCTGCTCTATCAGGTCAAGCACTCAATCGATCTGATCCCAGATGCACCGCTACCCAATGGGCCAGTCTATCACCACTCTTTGTCAGAAAATGAGGAAATCAAGCACCATATCCAAGAGTTTCTTGAAAAGGGGCACATCCGACCAACCTCATCACCTTGTGGAAGCTCAATTGTGATTACTTAGAAGAAATACGGGACCTAGAGACTCTACATTTATTACCAGGACCTAAATAAAATCACAGTCAGGAACAGGTACCTAATTCCTCTAATTGATGATCTCCTTGACCATCTCAAGGGGGGGAAATAATTCAGTAAGATTGATATAGATTTTTTCTACCACTAGGTTCCAATAGAGTAGACCGATGTATGGAAGATTGCCTTCAAGTCCAAAGAAAGTATTTTTGAATGGTTTTTCATGCCCTTTGTCTTGACAAATTCCCTAGCAACTTTCATGAGGATGATGGACGAAATCTTGTTGTATTTCACCAATTGTAACACCCTTGTTGATCTGGATTTTATTAGAAGAAAAAAATGACTACATATTATTAACATGTGCTTAACACAAAATAATAGAGATACAGTAAAACTAGTTTTCTATTCAATAAGGAAATAAGTTGAAACTGTAAAATGTAGTGGAAACAAGCTTGTTAGAATGGTGGCAGCTTATCTCTGAGAAGAGATGTGACGATTGAACTCATTCACAATAAGATTATTACAATGAGGATCTAAAGGATTTTTTACAATAAACAGGAATTCCAAAAACCCTAAACATAAAAAAACCTAACCCTAGGAGATGAAGTGCCAAAAGTCATGTGGGCCCCATTTGGGTAAGCTAGTACATCAACTTCCCAGGGTCGTAATTTTTTCATACGAACTCTGTTTTAGGCATATGATAGCCCGTTGGAAGGGTATCATCGAGGAGATTCATTTTGGGGGAAATATTGAAGGAATTTCCATAATTCTCACCATTTTCCCAAAAAACATCGTTTAGGGCCTCAAAACGGCTCCAGAAGTGAAAAACTACTAAAAATAGTAAATTCCCAAAATTGCCAGAAAATTGTTTTGAGCCAGTTGGAAAAGGTGGTTGGCCACTGATATACACTTGGATCAATCCTCCCTCCTTAGGAAACAATGGTATCCATTGCATTGAGTTCCCCCATCAGATGAGGAAATTTCTGTTGAATTTGGCCCCGGGTGAGACACTTGCATTGGTGCAGGAGCTGCGCTACTTTGACGACTCGATAAAGTTGGATCCTTTGCTGTTGAGTGCCCTTGATCCATGTGTCCACAATATGATCACCAGATTCCTGTTATATGTAGTCGAGGTTGAGCTATTTTGGTGTGAGTTGTTCTGCTACTTCTGAGGTGTCCAATAATGGTGGGAAATAAAGGCGAAGGAGATTCACATTGAACACTGAGTGCAGGCCAAGGAAAGGAGGAATGTTGAGCTCAAACAAATTATCCCCAATGGCCTTGGTGATGGTGTAAGGCCCATAATAGATTGGTTGAAGCTTCTGATGGGGTCCTATAAGGCATTCTTTCTACAAGGGAAACCAAACTTTGTCACCCACCTGAAACTTATGTGGCACTCGATGTTGATCTTGGTGCTACTTGTACTTGTCATTGGACTTTTGTAGGATATATTGAACCTATTGGTCAATATGTTGGATCCACTCAATGATTCGGGTGGCTTTGTTAGCTTCAATTGGAAAAATAAATGAGTCGGTCGAGGTGATCGCAAGGGGAACTACAACATCTATGGGACCCAATGGTTGGAATCCCAACCCCACCTGAAAGGGGTTGTGGCCAGTTGAGCTATGCAGGTCTCGATTGTAGCTATACTGAAAATAGGGAAGGCCCTCATCCCATGTGTGAGGGTTCTTTAAATTATACATGCGAAGGATATGCACAATCATTCGATTTACGACCTCGGTTTGCCCATTTTTCTAGGGGTGGAAGGTCATGGATTTGGTGAGATTGGTGTCTAGTAGTGACCAAAGGCTCGACCAGAATGTGTTGAGAAATTGACTGTCCTGATCTAAGAGAATGGTTTTTGGGATTCCAAAATGTACCTAGACTCGTTCAAAGAAGAGCTTGGCAGTGACCTTTGCTGTGATGTTCTTCTGCAGGCAACTAGAATCGTCATCTTAGAAAAGCAATCAACAACCACAAAAACACAGTCATTTCCCCACTTGGTGGACAGGAGGCATGACATGTAGTCCATTGAGATGGATTCCCATGGCCTATCAGGAGTAGGAAGAGGGGTGTACAGATCGTGTTTCTTAGTGGTCGGTTTGGCAATAACACAGGAAGTGTAGGACCTGATATACTTGTTGACCTCCTGTCGAAGTTTCGGCCAGTAGAAATGTTTTTGTAGTATCACCACTATCTTTTAGATGCCAAAGTGTCCTGCCACCCGACTATAGTGGGATTTCCAGATCAACTTCGCTCGCTCGCTTGATGGAACACAGATATGGCCCAGACGACACAACAACCCATACTGAAGATGGAAATTACCGACAACTGTGTTTGCACCCAACATTTGGTAGGTGGTGGAAAAGTCTGGGTCTGTCTCATAGAATTGGGGCCATCTAGAGGTCTCATGGTTGCATAAGTCTAGCATCATGGTGAGTGTCACAATTGGTGGTCTGCTGAGGCAATCATTGACGTGATTGGTGCTTCTTGTTTTATACTTGATGTTGAGGTGGAATTGTTGCAAGTTTGTGGACCACTTTTGATGGTGGTCATTCTGCAATTTTTCTTGTGTTTGCATGAACTGCAGTGGCTTATGATCAATGTGGATGAATGTCTCCCTCCCAAGAATGTAATGTCTCCACTGGCGGCAGGCTTGCACAATGGAGTACATTTATTTGTCATAAGTAGGGTACTTACGGACAACATATAATAGTGTCTCACTATGATACACCACGGGGTGGCCATGTTGAGTGAGAATGATGCCCACAACATAGTCTGAAGCATCTGTCTCAATCTCAAAGGGATGATGCAGATCTGGTAGTGAAAGTACTAGGGATGAGCACAAGAATTGCTTCAAATCATCGAACACTTGTTGTTGGGACCAACCCCATGCAAATTTCACCTTACCACCACCCCTGGTTATTTGGCTGAGGGCCCATGCAATATGGGAGAATCCCAACACGAACCTGCAATAGAAATTGGCAAGGCCCAAGAAGCTTCAAAGCTCAATGAGTGTGTTTGGGGCTAGCCAATCATGAATGACTTGGATCTTGGTTAGATCCACATGTACACCATGCTGATCAAAAATGTAGCCTAGGTAATGGACCCTGTCCGTGCCAAAGGATCATTTTTCCAAGTTGGCATATAGCTTGTGTTGCCACAGGGTGTGCATAACCTGTTGAATATGTTGCAAGTGTTTGGCCCAAGTCTTGTTGTAAATGAGAATGTCATCCAGATACACCACTACAAAAGTATTGGTGAATGGTCGCAAGATATCATCCATCATCCTCATGAAAGTGGCTAGAGCATTTGTCAAACCAAAGGGCATGACCAACCATTCAAAAAGGCCTTCCTTTGACTTGAAGGCGGTATTCCATACATCTATCTGTTCTATCGGGACATGGTGGTAGCCAGACTTTAGATCAATCTTACTGAATTATTTGGCCCCCGTGAGTTGATCAAGGAGGTCGTCGATTCGGGGAATCGGGTATCGATTTTTTACTGTGATTTTATTCAGAGCCTGGTAATCAATGCAGAGTCGATAGGTTCCATATTTCTTCTATACCAGTACGATTGGGCTCCCGCAAGGTGTTGAGATGGGATGGATGTGCCCCTTATGGAGAAGTTCTTGTATATGTCGCTTGATCTAATCATTCTCCAATAGAGAGAGGAAATAGACTGGCCCATTGGGTAGTGGTGCGTCGAGGGTTAGATTGATGGGGTGCTTGACCTGGAAGTGTAGAGGTACCCCAGTAGGTGAGGAGAAGATATCCGAGTGTTCTTCCACGACCTTATTTAATTTCTTCTATTGTGTGGAGAGGTCGACCGCAGAGACCCTAGATGTGGCTGTGATATTTCTCTCATTCTGAGAGTGAATCACGAAGAAGAAAAACTTTCCCATCTGAGAAATGACCTTCTTGCATTTCTTAGCAGAGATCAAGGAAATAGCACTAGGTGGGACTGCCTCGGGTATCCTGTACAATTTATTGTTCAAAGTAATAATAACACTACGAGGCCTAGACTCATATACAACATGATGTTTCCATAAATAAGGTTGGCCCAAAAGAACATCACCAACTTCGAGAGGAGAAACATCACACAATACCTCATCTTTGAAGGGCTTGATGTCATATGACAGTCGACATTGTTGGCTGACGTGAAGATCGCTTCCTTGGTGAATCCATCCAATGGTGTAGGGTTGTGGGTGCAACATTGTCAGCAGGGCCAACCTCTTGATGACCTCTACTGAGATGAGGTTCTTTTGGCTACCTCTATCAATGATGAAGTGCAGCGGGGTGCCTTTTACCCACATCTGTGAATGGAAGAGGCACTCTCCTTCTTCTGGCTCATCTGGTTCACTAGGCTGGAGTTTGGTGGTAGCAACAATGGCACTNCATCTGGTTCACTAGGCTGGAGTTTGGTGGTAGCAACAATGGAACTAGGATCCATGTCAATGATCTGTCTTCCCCTTTCTAGTTCTAGCTCAGAGTCAGAACCCGCATCTAATTCAGAGGCTTTCACTTCAGCCACCAGCGACTGCTTTGAGCAGCAGTCAACAGTGTTATACCAAGGGATCTTATGAAAGTCGCACCACTTCCCAGTATCTTTCTTTTTATTTCTATTGTCCTTCTTTGCTTGTGGCTTGGAATGGTTGTCCTGATACTATCCATATTTTCTCCGTCCTTTGTTCTATGGGCTGGGGCCGCCCTTTCCTGTATTTTGTTGTGAGGGGTTCCCAGACCCAAATTTCCACGTCTTTTGTTTGAGCTTCTGCTCGATTTTGACGGCATATCTGTAGGCCATGCCCAAGGATGAGATGTCTAGAAATTCCATTTCAGTTTGGATGTATCTATGTAGAGCACCGTGATACTTGAGCACCATATGTTGCTCTAAATATTTGATACCCAACTTGGTGCGCAAGGTATGGAAGATATTTGTGAAATCTGGAACTACTTGGTCTCTTTCTTACCGCAGTGTGGCCCATTTGGTATACAAGTCATCATAACTTCCAACAGTGTAGTATTGTTCATTAATAGCATCCTTGAAGGATTCCCATGTGGTCATGACTGTAAATAATAAATTCCTCTGTTTCCTTTTTCTCACAAAAAGTTTCCCACCAATTTTTGACATGGGGAACGGCTTTGAGGAGCGCAAAAGTAATCTTTTTCTCTATTAAAAAAGTTATGGAAAGAAAAATACCCTTCTAGTAGATTCAACCACTTGTCTACAGCATCTGGGTCTATCTACCCTTCAAATATAGGAATATCAAAGTTTATTTTTACCTTGAATGGGGCGGTTCCTCCGCTCGAAGAAGATGTGTCGCCTGTTGGTAGCCACCAAAGGATTTGCGCAAAACTATCCATCATATTGTTCCTTTTTTGCATGAGGGATTCCTCAATCAACAGTTTGAAAGGATCTCATGTCCCATCATCTTTATTTTCTCCTACCATGAGAGGTCGCTTGGGCGTGCGAGAGATTTTGTCATCAAGAGAAACAAGCTTGAGACCCAACTCTTTGTACTCCGACCTCGTTGGGGACATGCATTTGGACAACAAGAAAAAGACTGATCTGATACCACTGATCTAGATTTTATGAGAATAACAAAATGACTACAAATTATTAACAGAGATATAGTAAAATTGGTTTTCTATTCAATAAGGAAATAAACTGAAACTGTAAAATGCAACGGAAACAAGCTTGTTGGAATGGTGGTGGCTTATCTCTAAGAAAAGATGTGATGGATGCGCTTATTCACAAGAAGATAATTACAATGAGGATATGAAGGCCTTTTTACAATAAAAAGGAATTCCAAAAACCCTAGACATCCAAAAACCTAACCCTAGGAGATGGAGCACCAAAAGTCATGTGGGGCCTGTTTGGGTAAGTTAGTACATCAACTTCCTAGGGTCGTAACTTTTGCATACGATCTTTGTTTTAGGTTTATGATCACTCATTAGAAAGGTATCATCAAGGAGATTCATTTTGAGGGAAATATCGAAATAATTTCCATATTTCTCACCATTTTCCCTAAAAATATCGTTTAGGGGCTCAAAACGTCTCCGAAAGTGAAAAACTGTTAAAATTAGTAAATTCTCAGAATTGCCAGAAAACTGTTTTGAGCCAGTTGGAAAAGGTGGGTGGCCACCGATATCCACCTAGATCACTTATTTCCACTAGATTGTAAATATTATTATTATTTTGAACAAGACTATAGATAGATATGTCATTTGAATGTTGGACAGACAATGAACCTTTCTATAGAAGGTAATTTATATTTTTTGTTATTAAATAAAATGGAATTGTGGCATGATTGTTGAAAGAGGTTTTCCAGATAGATCATTATGTGTGAGAGGGATGGTAAAGGAACCATTAATGGTGAGACAACCCCTACCAGGTTGGTACTCTGTTGCATATAAATTGCACAGACCCAGAAC
Organism: Picea mariana; assembly: GCA_032191745.1. NCBI lineage: Eukaryota > Viridiplantae > Streptophyta > Pinopsida > Pinales > Pinaceae > Picea > Picea mariana. The sequence goes on along the minus strand of JASDQU010436063.1, from coordinate 162,593 downwards.
AATCTTATGTCCTAGAAAACTTAATTACCAGTCAGGATGGTAGTTTGGAAATCTTCCTTAAGAGACAATGAGGAGATGGGAAGAGTGACCATCTAGAAACTTTCTCATCTGACTCAAAAAATAGTGCTTGGAAAGGAAAGAAAAAGAAACAAAAATCATGGGAAGAGGGCAGAGGAGGAGACACACGATTGGGTTTGAGAACTAATCAAGAAGAGAAGAGTGCACGAGGCTCTCTGGTTTTGAAGAGAACTGAGAACTTAATTTGTTCAGGGTTCAGGAGCACTTGGAAAGTGTTTTCTAATCAATTTGATAAACAGAGCTCGAGTGATTGAGTGAGAAATCACAGCAGGTTCCCTTTCTTGGTGGATAGAAAACACGACTTCCATCTTCCTATGGGAAAAGGAGAGTAACCTTTGCCCCTTGTTGTTGAAAATATTAAGAAGAATCCCTCTCATGGAATCATGATATAGCTAGGGGGTGGCCAGTTCAAGAATACTCCAAGAGAAATTATGCCTATGGTTGGGTGGAAAAGGGAACCCCTTCCAAAAGTTGCCAACTAATTTCCAAGTTTCAGATAAGTGTGATTCTGAGTTTATATTTTATTCACTAGTTTTGTTATAAAATGAATTTTCTTAAGATAAGTGATGGAATAATTTGTTTATCTTGTTGAATGATAAAAATTGTAACTTTGATGGCCTTGTGGCCTGATAATTTTGAATTAGAATTTGAGTAACATATTTTTTCAATGGATTTTTGTTTAAATCATGTTTAGCAAAGGAGGATTGTTATTAATGGGTTTTAAATGAAATTGGGGAAGAAGAGGAGTTGACCTTATGTGTGATTCTATTTGTGTTAAACCTCAAAAATTATTTTCCAAGGATCAAGTCTGTGAATACAGAGTCGAGACAGACTCTATAGTATTATTCTAAATTCATCCATCCCTCGAAATCCCTATTCTTGTTATAGAATTTTATTTCTATAGATGAAAGGCGCTTCCATCAACCCACTTTACCATGTGACTTCAGGCTCAAAACCATGGGCCTAACCAACTCTCGGTTAATATTTTGAAACGTATCCTTTCAGGGCGTGCAGAGGTCTCAAGTGACCATAATCCTGAAACCATGGTCTTATTACCTTTCATGTGGGCTTGTCGACTTGAGCCCTTGGGCCACTAGGATTCCCATATGACCAGGACCTTGGAACCCTTTTCAACACTCAAAAGGAATTTAGCTTTTCAAGCTTTAGGAATTCAGAGGATCGAGACTTCGGGATGTTGGAACCTCACAACATTCAAATCTTGTCAAAGGAAACCTGTCGAAACAGTGACTGGATGATTTGATCAGACTTATCCGTTATCATAGGATCCTCCTTATCATTAAAAACTTACCAAAATTTAACTGTGGGTATTCCCTTCACCATTGATCATGATCACAGATCAACGATGTGATTCTCATCCTTGTCCTCTTATGGATCCAACAGTGGGGATGCTACTCGAATTAGCTACTTGATCTGATGGTGGGCAGGAGTTCATGATTTTGCGACTTTGTGGTTCTTACAATCCCCAACCTTTCAAACACTCTGGAGTATTACTAACCAAAGTGGTTACAAGCTAGGGACTATTTTTTTCTTTCAGTTAATACTCCCACTATTTTATCCTTCCACTGCTCTCGATCGGACGGTCGAGAAAGATCTCGAAGGATATTAGATTGATGGTCCATGGAACTTCAGGGTTTCATCCTTCGAGACTTTGGGAGTTTAATGTAGGGCATAACCTGGGCTATGGCCCAAAGGCTAGAAATTACTTAATTAATGAGATTAAATAAATCATGTGATTAACCTTAAGTTATTTTCTTAAGTACAAGAGTGGGCCCCTCTTCAAGATTCTGAAACTTCGAGACTCTGGGGTTCCAAGGGATTAGAGGATATAGGAAGGTGTGGTAAATGTCAAAACACTGAAGTGTTGAAGTTAACTTGTTGTAGTGTCCAACTCCAATTGGATGGGCCCACACATTCCTTTTTGACATGGTATGCCTGGATAGTTCCACATGGCATCGTGGGATTGGTCATGATTTAGGTGTGGGACCTAACCCCCCTTGTCAAGTATAAACCATGTATTAAGTGCAAATAAATCTAAACCATCATATCTAAGGGTGGATATAACTCAACCATAGATCCTAGAGTGGAAAGAGACTTCAATACTTTGGGTCTCTGGGAAGTTTTAGACCTACACCTGAATGACAAAGGGTCAAAGGCCCAGTATTCGCGAAGACCAGGAGATCCTCCCTAAAACCAACAACCATACCATCTCCATAGGGAGAAAACCCAAGTCACTACAGTGCCATGTCAGATGAAATGAGAAAGGTGAATCCAAATGGATACCACGTTGCGAAGGGGATGGACAATAACCAATGATACCTCGAAAACTTCGGGAGGCCATAAATTTCAAACTAGAGCTCAACTTTGGATGAGGTTATATTCATTGGAAATCTCTCGATGAGAATAAGGAAATGGTGTCATCACTCGAGGAATTCATGGAGTTGTAGTAAAGTGGAAAATTTATACCCCATCCCTTAAAAAACATACTTAGGATGTCAAGTTGGTGACAGAGTGGTATCAGAGAAGGAAACAACACTTGGCATGCTTGGGCTCATGAAAGAGTGAAAATAAATTCCAATAAAAAAACCTTTAAGGAGTAGGGTACCCTACCCTACCCACCTATAAGAGATTATTTAAGATTTACTACTAAAAAGAGTGGGACCTTCTGTTGTTTTTACATATTTTAAATATGAACTACATGTTGATATTATATGTGGAATATTGAAGCTAAGTTTATCTTACAAAAAAAAAAATTACCCGTGTTGTTCATAAAATTTGAGGACAGATGACTAACACAAAAAGTTGTTATCAACACTCAAATAGTCAATGGACAACAAGGAAACTATAGTTTAAATAATGGTGACACATCATGAGTTTGGGGAAATCTCACATAACAAAGAAGAATAATATGATGAAAGGAGGGTGGTGGAAAACCCTCCAGATTTAGCTGAAACTATAAGAATCCTTATGGCGGAATTACAAAGTTGTAAGGAAGACAATGAAAGGATTATAAAAGAGAAAGAAAAACAAATTAAAATTAATGCAGTCCTACTACAAATCCTATCATATATACAATGGTAGCTGCAACATGGGCCAACAACCAGTAATTTGGACAGACAAAATGCTAAGAAAAACCAAAGTCCACCCAAGATACAAAAACATGGACTTGGAAGTAACAACAAAATAAGAAGCACCCCGAAAATGCCCAACATGGAGCCAAGAGGCATGCTAACTTCAAGGACTCATCTAAAGAATCCTCTAGTAAGGGAACTGACAGCTCCAAGGACTTGTCTAGCAGTGAGATTAGTTCACCCCTTCAAGAGAGAAGAAAGAGGAGAAAAAGTGTTAATGGTCATGATCCTAAAAAGTTTAAGAAATATAAGCCACCCACTTTTGATGGAGAGATTAATAAGGGGGAAGAAGTATAATCTTGGCTACTTGGCCTAAAGAAGTACTTCAGAGTCCATGACTACTCTGAAAATTTAAAGGCTCAAATAGCAATTTTCAACTTGAATGGAAAGGCTTCCATTTGGTGGGAGGACCTTAGGAATGTGAAAGGAATTCATGAGAAAGAGTTGTCATCAAGACAATTTGAGAAATATTTTAAGAAAAAGTATCTATCTGATAGGTACTACGATAAAAACACTAAGGAGTTCTATGAACTCGAGCTAGAAAAACTCACCATAGATGAATATGTCAACAAATTCCTTCAACTGATGAGGTATTTTCCTTATGTCAAGGATGAAAATGTGAATATACAACGGTTCATTAGTGGATTTCCTCAATCCTTTCGAGACATAATTGAGTTTGATAAACCTAATACCTTAGAAGACACCATTAGAAAGGAAAGGTATTGCTATGAGCAATTCAAGCACAAGGAAAAACCTCATAAGGATTAGAAAAAGGAAAGAAATTGGGATTCAAGAAGAAGGAGTTTAAACCCTCAAGATTTAAGAACCATGGGAAAGGATCTAATATGAGCCTTCCAACTAAAAGTGTGTATCATCAAAATTTCCCACCTCATAGTGGAAATAAACCCTTGGGATCAGCCCTAGGAAAGACTGATAATACAAAGAGACAACCATTGAAGTGTTGGGAATGTGGAGAAGAACATTTGTTGAGGGACTTCCCACTTAGAAACAAGACAATAGGAGAGTCTAAAAAATCTAGGAAGCTACCAAAGTCAATGATGTGGCTAGGAGCATTGTCGAGCCTCTAAATTGACATCCCCACTACCCTATCACACTCCTCATTTGTACCTTTTTGGCCTACCTAAGCTTGGATAAATGACAAAGAACACTACCGTTAGCCACTGATGAGGTCATAAGGTAAAGTATAATTGAATTCATGCATTTTGTGGTTTATTGAGTTAGGAGACTGAATGTTTCATGTACTAATGTTTTAAATTGCCACGTGTAACCTTTGACCTCTAGATGAGTCCAGCATTTATGTGTCAACTCAACCATCCAGTACTTATGCGCCAGATTGTCACTGTCTAAATCTGGTACCAAGCACACCTTCCATTCAGATCTGGTATTGAATTAATCATTGTTGTGATCCGGTACCAACGACCATAGACTGTTCTAGTTCGGTACCAACTACTTGCGTACTGTTCGGATCCGGTAACATTTACTGAATCTCACCTATCACGATCCGGTACCAATACAGGAAGTAGAATATACCAAGTTTATCTCCAGATTGTGACCAAGATAATTGTTGGATGTTTTTTGAATCATCAAAGCTATAGCAAGGCTATGTTAAGCTAGTTTGTTTTTTCTTCATCCTCATACACTTCATGTCATGAGGATGAAGCTTAAAATATGTAACCAAATATGTAAATTTGGCAATTGACTGATCTGCTAAAGATTTCACCTCCTTGTGTTTCACGACTAAGACTGTTTAAATAGTCATGGCAAGGATGGTGGAAGTAGTAAAGAATTAGCATAAAACAACATATGAAGAAGCATTACGTATTGTAGACCATATTTTGAGTTGAAGTTTAATAGAAGAACGTCATTTATCTCCATGTCTTGATCGTTTATGAATGAATGTGAGTTGAGTTGTTAGCATAGTTTGATTCTATGTTTTGAAGTTTGAGTAAGAGTAATGTGTGGATTGAAAGCAAGTTTACTATAGACTCTAGTCGCTAACCTGTTGAAGCAATAAGGTCCCACCACCCAACAAAGGTCATCATCCTTATAGATTAGTGTTAGTAGTTGATTTCAATAGTATAGATGTTAGACTAGATGTATCTTTGATCCTTTCAGATGATAGCAGTATAGTTCAGTTTAGAGTTTTGATTATATGATTGTTTAGAGATCCTTACTTACTCTATTTTGCATATGCTCTCTTTGTTTTATGGATTTGATTTTGTTTCATGGATATGAATGTTGGCAGCAATAGTCAAATATATTTGAAGGAGAACTAGTGAAGTTCACAACAACACATTGTGAACCGTAGCATACTCAGTATATTGACTATTGAACTACCCATGCTATGTCTTGATGATTGATGTGTGATTTCCCTTTCAGAAATTTGATTGCATAGTTAACTTTCTGGGTCAGATAGTAGAGTTGATCTATCAAAAGAACTCTATCTCATACTTGCATGTGCCATAATGGAGTAGATAGCCTCTCTGTGAAAGACAACCAAAGTGTGTTTCAGTTTGTTAGCTTGCTTTGTTTCCAGCATGCATAATTTAGAATAGTTCTATGCTCATGACATTAGAATTACCTTTCTTACTGATGTCTTGTAACTCTGTTGATTACAAATCCCAGATTGATAATTAATGAGTGCATTATACTAATCATATAAGTAGCACCACATTATACTTGTATGTACTAACTATGTGACTAAGTGGGTTGAAGCAAAAGCTTTACCAGCTGCAAGTGAACAATCAGTGGTATATTTCCTTTTTAATGACATCTTTACTAGATTTGGTGTACCTCGAGAAATTTTGACTGATTAGGGGACTCAATTTACCTCTAATCTAGTCAAAGTTGTTACAGAACAGTACCAATTCAAACACAATAAATCTACACCCTACCATCCACAAGCAAATGGACAAGTAGAATCTACCAACAAAGTTATTAAGTCCATTCTTACCAAAACAGTACAGCTACACCATAAGGATTGGGCTGACAGATTACTAGAAGCCTTATGGGCTTATAGAATCACCTAGAGGAATACAATAGGACATACACCTTACGAGTTGGTATATGGGAAGCAGGTGCTTCTCCCCATAGAATTACAGATCAAAACCTTCAGGACTGTAGTACAAGTTGGCATGAACTTGGATGAAGCCCAGCAACAAAGACTCTTACAACTTAATGAGTTGGACGAAATTAGGCAGGAATCACTTCAAAGAACCACCCTCATTCAAGAGCAAAGAACAAAATGGCATGACAAGTATCTCAAAAAGAAAAAATTTCAACAAGGAGATTGGGCCCTCTTGTATGACAGCAGATTCAAGAACTTCAAAGGTAAGTTAACTACTCGTTGGATGGGGCCTTATGAAATTGACACTGCCTATGATAATAGTTCAATCAAGATAAAGACAATTGATGAACATCAGACTCCACTACTTGTGAATGGTCACCGATTGAGAATTTATAACAAACCCCTGTCAAAAGAGGAATTTCTGACTTGTATACTACATAATTCAAATATGCAGGTGATCAGTAAGGAAGGAGACCTTCCTACTGATCCACATTAATTGATTGGTTTAATTTTAAAAACTTGTGTACATCGGTGTGGATTGTGTTTTGCTAATAAGCTGAAGGTAACAATGGATTCTTACCTCCTTTTGTTTTACCTTTGCATTTTATCTTTGTAAGTAGATTTCTATAATTTGTTTGATCCTTCATGAACTTGCTAAACATCAGTTTGTAGGCATCAACAATACTCTATTCTGGTCTAGTACCAGCAGTCTTGTGCTAGTCCGGTACCAGAAGTCTGGTACTTATACGATACTATTAGGACACATCATCTGATTGACAAAGGAATGCTATGCATATTTCAAAATCTTATGACAATTAATATGAAGTATGAAGCCATGTAGTAACCACTTAAGCTGGAACCAAGAAGCCGAATGTAGCATCAAATGGAAGCCCTTATAAAGCAATAATTTATTTTAGTTTTGTTGTTGACTAAAGGGAAGTATCTTTAATTTCTTTTGGTTATGTTGCTAGCTAAAAGAAAGAATCTTTAATTTCTTTTGGTTTTGTTGCTAGCTAAAAGGAAGATTTCTTAGTTTCTTCTGGTTCTGTTGCTGGCTAGAAGGAAGTATTTTTAATTTCTTTTGGTTTTGTTGCTTGATAAAGAAGACATAATCCTTACTTATGATTCCTAAAATAACCATGCATAATTTGCTTCAAAGTCTAGAGGTTTCCTTTATCCAGTATTTCAGCATGATTAAAGGGATAAAAATATATTATCCTACAAGTAACTATCTCACCCTAACTAGACTTCAATAGTATTGATTGGATTATCTTTACTAAAGAGTAACATATGAGTATATGAACACTCTCTGTCATGGGCACACTAGGAAAAATTTTATGGAAGAGGATGTATCAGTACCCTAAGGTAACTTTAGGTCATTCTCTTATGGACAAACTCAGACAAAATTGTACATCTGGATTGCTCTAAAGAAATAGTATGCATACATAAGTTTGTTTTTCCTTCAGACAAATGTTTAAAGACATTCAAATAAGAGAATACACCTTCCAACCCAATACCATCCCAGCCTGTAAAAATATTTTCAGACGAACCTCCCTTGTTACCGTGAAAAAGAACTCTTTAATAAAAACCGAAATAGGTGACTATGGACAAGAAGCCTCTGATGGAAAAAGGGTTTAAGAGACTAACCCGCTAGGATACTAAATAGGTCTGCTAGCAGTGGGTACTGTTCTGTGGTATGACTAGGCAAACCCATCAGGGTACTAAACAGGCCTGTTGGCAATGGGGCATTCTACCTAGGGAAAGGATGTCTCTCACTAATTATCACAACTACCCCACCGAAGTACTGAACAGGCTTGTTGGCAGTGGGTTCTAGTTGAGAAATGTCTCATCTATACTTTTCTGATTGAAAATTTCACTTTTATCATCTAAAAAAATGAACACTACAAGCAAAGGTCACTATTGACATTTATGAGATACAAACTCCAGATTAACAAACAAGATAATTACTACAAGCAAATGTCCATTTGAGAATTACCCTAAGTCAACTTTACGGTCTAACATCTAAAGCCTACATTACCTAAGAAGGAAACTTCTTAAGAGTGGAGCCCTAACTAGGGAGTCTAATCTACTTATACTATGAAATTTATCCATAACATCTAATGATAGTAAATCTCTTAAGCAAGTTAGGTTGGAATTACTCTACTGGCAAAAATATAAAAACCTCCCTATTTTCACTGTTGAATGCTACCCTTGTTAATAAGTCATCAAAAGAAAGGCAAATTCAAAATTTTTAGGCATGTGATCATATGCTAGGTGATAAATGTACTTTTGGAATTTGATTTGGTTTCTTTTCTCTCATCATTTTTCTTCCATTATGATACAGGGTGTTAAATCTTCTTGCATAAGGATATGCAACATCCTTGGCATGGGGGAGGGTCAAAGAAGTCTTTTTAGAACTCTTTTTTCAGACTCACATCTCATCTTCAGAAACCAGTATGTTCATCCTACAACCTTACCAAACCATATACAAAAGAAGACAAGCACAGAATAAAGAAGTTTCATGAAGTACAAGAAATTCCAGTACCAAGCTTCCAGAAAACTCCAGCCTAAAAAGATGAACTCTGACAATATGCAAGCTTCAAATACAAAGGCAATCGCATATGCTATGGGTATTGATTATACAATGGTAAAAGAAAAGGTAACATGGTATTATTTATTTTCCTTTGCTTATAAAACTACAATAGGTATGAAAAGGTATACTAGATCTTATGACCTTAGTGTTAAAACCATGCACCTAAATTTCACTTCCTTCATACCCATATGCTTAACCTTAATCAGTCCTCTCATCACATAAGCTCTTGAAAATGATTGAAGGCAAATTCACATTAAAAGTGTGAATATGGAGCATGTTTAGTAATGATGAGCCACGAACATGCTTCATCCTTAAGAAATCACGAATGTATCTCGTGTCATCAGTCATGATTCAACATCAAATTCACTGCTCAGAAGTCCAATCACCTATCTCAAACAATAATGATGCTTCGACACCCAACGTTCCCATCATTACACTAACGGGTAGAAATGAAATGGCTTATCTAGGTTGCGAAGCCATCCAGATGAGCCTCATCTTATCTTAATTTTCCTTTGTGACATCTTACTTAAACACACCGTCCGAATTATCGATGCCATCACCATATTTTTTTCATTACCAACCTTTCTCTAGTTTCGAGCCTACTCCTATCTACGATATTTGGTACCAAAAACTTACCCTTAGAGATGACCAAACCCTTGTGCCACAGCCTGATTCTCATGAATAGTTCATAAAGATGGTCGTGAGTAGACACGAACTGGTCTTCCATATTTATAGGGAGACCGAGGAGTTCCAGCTATGTAGAGATAAGTATGCTACAACAGGATGGATTCCATTTTTGGAGAAATTCATAGGCTATCATGAGAAGGTATCTCAAGCATTTATTTAGGGTTACGATGGAGATATTGTGCATATAGGCAATCTGCAACTAACAGACAATGAAGAAACCTTAAGGGAAGCCACGGGATTACCTAACAGAAGAGCCAAGTATTTCAAAGGAGTAGGAATCAATAAGGAAATGTGCCAATGAATTATGAAGGAAGACCATCAGCACCCTGACTGGAAAAAGGGGATTCCTAGGAACTATATCAAGGAAGAGTATCATCCAAGGCTTGCTAGTCTTCAATGATTCCTCACTTGTGAGGGCAGGTATGTTGTAACCTTCATATATCATCTTAGGCTTTTGTTACACTTTGAAGGAGATCCTGAAATTGATTTTCCATATCTTTTATGGATGAGTCTGAACAAGATGGTAAGAGGTTTCAAATCCTTATCCAAAACTGAGAAGACCAACATTTACCATCAAGGTCTTATTAAGATGTTAGTTATACATGAAATCAGGAAGCAAGGGATTAGCTGGAAAATCCTCATCACTCAACACCTTCCCATAGAAAACAAACCTGTAGAGGGAGCCTAGCCTGCTCCAGAGAAATATAAGGAACCTCAAGAGAAAAAGGGAAAGAAATATAAGGTAACTCCATCATCCTCCAGAACAATATTCCAAAAAGATAAAGCTAGTAAACAAGCAGGGCCCTCTTCCACAATTGATAAGATTTTTANGATGTTAGTTATACATGAAATCAGGAAGCAAGGGATTAGCTAGAAAATCCTCATCACTCAACACCTTCCCATAGAAAACAAACCTGTAGAGGGAGCCTAGCCTGCTCCAGAGAAATATAAGGAACCTCAAGAGAAAAAGGGAAAGAAATATAAGGTAACTCCATCATCCTCCAGAACAATATTCCAAAAAGATAAATCTAGTAAACAAGCAGGGCCCTCTTCCACAATTGATAAGATTTTTAAAAGTCAAGAATTAAAAGGTAAATCCAAATTAGTGGAGGAGACCTCAACAATATCACTTGAGGAGAAGGGTCATCAGACAAAAATTGTGAGGAAAAAGAAGAATAGCTCATAAAATAAAGATGATTTGTTTATAGAACAATTCCCTGTAACCATTCCACAAACAGAAAAGAAGAAAAGGAAGCTTGTGAGCACCTCCGATCCATTACCCCCTTGTAAAAGAACCACAATGAGCATGGCAAAGAAAGGAAAAGTAGTTGTCAGTCCTCATACACACGAAGACCCAATAGATCTTACCTCCCCTTCTAAAGATCTATCAATCTAGGATGACATCCCTAGCTTGATTGAGGAACAAGTTACTATTACTTTATGTGGGATGAGGGAGGAAGTGGAGGAAAGAGAATACACACATCAAGAAACAATGGGGCCAACAAGGACCTTAACAAAAGAACAGATGAAGAAAAAATTGGGGAGTTGCAAAAGCAAAACCAGGAACTCAAACAAGAAGTTAAGGAATACCAACTACTAGACAGGTATATCATAAAGGAAAATGAGCAACTGAAGGCAACCAGCCAACAACTTCAAGATGACCATAAAGAGACTTCTAATAAGCTTAAGAAGGTACTAAGACTATTAAAATATGTTAGGTTCATAAAAAGGGAGCTGAAAGAAGAAGCCTCAACCATCAACATCATTGATCCATGGGAGTAAAAAGAATGGAGTCTCAAATTTTGAAAAATTTTGAGTTCGTTTCAGTTGCATGAGGACATGCAATGACTTTGGCATGGGGGAATGTTGAGCCTCTAAATTGACATCCCCACTACCCTATTTCACTCCTCATTTATACCTTTTTGGCCTACCTAATCTTGGATAAATGACAAAGAACACTACCATTAGCCATTGATGAGGTCATAAGGTAAAGTATTATTGAATTCATGCATTTTGTGGTTTATTGAGCTAGGAGACTAAATGTTTTATGTACTATTGTTTTAAATTTCCATGTGTAACCTTTGACCTCTAGATGAGTCTAGCATTTCTGTGTCATCTCATCCATCCGATACTTATGCCCCAGATTGTCACTGTCTGAATCCGGTACCAAGCACACCTTCCATTCAGATCCGGTACCGAATTATTCACTATCGTGATCCAGTACCAATGGCCGCAGAATGCTCTAGTCTGGTACCAACCACTTGCGTATTGTTCGGATCCGATACCATTTACCGAATCTCACCTATCACGATCTGGTACCAATACAGGAAGCAGAATATACCAAGTTTAGCTCCAGATCGTGACCAAGATAATTGTTGGATGTTTGTTGAATCATCAAAGCTATAGCAAGGCTATGTTAAGCTATTTTGGTCTTGCTTCATCCTCATACACTTCGTGTCATGAGGATGAAGCTTAAAATATGTAACCAAATATGTAAATTTGGCAATTGATTGATTTTCTAAAGATTTCACCTCCTTGTGTTTCACGACTAAGACTTTTTAAATAGTCATGGCAAGGATGGTGGAAGTAGTAGAGAATTAGCATAAAACAACATATGAAGCAACGTTACATATTGTAGACCATATTCTGAGTTGAATTTTAATAGAAAAACACCATTTATCTCCATGTCTTGATCGTTTATGAATGAATGTGAGTTCAGTTGTTAGCATAGTTTGATTCTATGTTTTGAAGTTTGAGTAAGAGTAATGTGTGGATTGAAAGCAAGTTTACTGTATACTCTAGTTGTTGACATGTTGAAGCGTCAAGGGCCCACCACCCAACAAAGGTCAACATCCTTATAGATTAGTGTTAGTAGTTGATTTCAATAGTATAGATGTTAGACTAGCTAAAGCTTTGATCCTTTCAGATGATAGCAATATAGTTCAGTTTAGAGTTTCGATTATATGATTGTTTAGAGAACTTTACTTACTCTGTTTTTCATATGCTCTCTCTATTTTATGCATTTGATTTTGTTTCATGGATATGAATTTTGGGAGCAGTATTCAAACATATTTGAAGGAGAACTAGTGAAGTTCACAACAGCACATTGTGAACCACAACATACTTAGTATATTGACTATTGAACTATCCATGCTATGTCTTGATGATTGATGTGTGATTTCCCTTTTATAAGTGTGATTACATAGTTAAATTTCTGGGTTAGATAGCAGAGTTGATCTGTCAAAAGAATTCTATCTCATACTTACATGTGACATAATGGAGTAGATAGCCTCTATGTGAAAGAAAACCAAAGTGTGTTTCAGTTTGTTAGCTTGCTTTGTTTCCATCATGCATAATTTAGAATAGTTCTATGCTCATGACATTAGAATTACCTTTCTTACTGGTGTCTTGTAACTCTGTTGATTATGAATCTTGGATTGATAATTAATGGGTGCATTATACTAATCATATAAGTAGCACGACAAGCGTGTCACAAATCTATGCATCCCTGGATAATAGAAAAGTTGATCACCAAGCTTCAATGGTGCAGATGGAAGGTATGATTTCCAACCACCATGTTTCTATTTTGATTGACCCTAGTTCTAATCTGAGTTATGTTTCCCCTCAAACTATTGAGAAATGTAAATTGCAGCCAGTAAAACATGTTAAATCCAGGTTGGTACAACTAGCCATTGGAACAAAAATAAAGGTAACATAGGTCTTACCAGCATGTCAATTCATTGTGAATGGGATAGCCACCCAAACAACTCTAAACATACTTCTTCTAGGATCTTATGACATGATACTTGCAATGGATTGGTTGGATTCCCATAAATCCAATTCAGAGTGTTACACTAAAATGTTAGAATGTGAATATGAGGAAAGGGAGAAAAGAACCCTACATGAAATTCAAAAAATTGTCCGAGTTAGACAAATCTCACCCCTTCAAGTGAATAAATATTGCAGAAAAGGATGTACTTTGTATGCAATACAAGTACTAAACTTTGTTGAGGATAGTAAAACAAGTTTAGATGACCACTTTATACTAAGAGAGTATAGATATGTGTTTCCAAAATAGGTATCAGGTCTACCTCCAATAAGAGATATTTATTTCTCAATAGAACTTGTACCCAGAGCGATGCCAATGTCTAGAGAACCCTATAGAATGAGTACACCGGAGGTAGTTGAGCTCAAACTACAACTGAAGGAGATCTTGAGGTTACATATGGCCTGGTGTGTCCCCTTAGGGAGCACCAACCTTTGTTTGTGAAGAAGAAGGATGGCACCCTCAGGTTGTGCATAGACTATAGAAAACTCAACAAGATGGCATTTAAGAATAAGTATCCCTTGCCATGAATTGATGACCTATTTGACCAACTAAGGGGTGATACAATATTTTCCAAAATTGAATTACAGTTTGGATATCATCAATTCTGAATTAAGGATGAAGACATACATAAAATGACCTTTAGGACAAGGTATGTTCATTATGAATTTGTGGTAGTGTCATTTGGGCTTACCAATGCACCAACCACCTTGATGTGCCTGATGAAAAATGTACTTAGTAAATTCTTGGAAATATTTGTGTTGGTATTCATAGATGGAATTATGATCTATTCTAAGAGAAGGCAAGAGCATGAAGAACACCTCAAGTCAGTGCTTCAATTTCTAAGAGAACACAAGCTCTATGAAAAGTTTAGTAAGTGTAATTTCTTTTCAAAAAGGGTTAATTACTTAGGCCATGTCATCACTGAAGAAGTGGAAGTTGACTCTAACAAGATCAAATCCATCATGGATTGGACTAGACCAAGGTATGTCTCTGATATCATATCCTTTATGGGCCTAGCTATATACTATAGGAGTTTCATAAAGGGGTTCTCTAGGATTGGTTGTCCAATCACCTCCCTATAGAAAAAGGGAGTTAAAATTCATTTGTACAATGGAGTGTGAGGAGAGTTTTCACCAACTAAAACAAATTTTAACCAATGTACCAGTGCTGAAAATTGTAGACCCAAACAAGGAATTCCTTCTATGTACAGATGCCAGCAAAGAAGGACTCAGAGGAGTCCTCATGCAATAAGGGCATGTAATATGTTATGAATCTAGAATATTAAATGAACATGAAATCAATTATGTGACACATGACTTGGAATTGGCTGCCATAGCACATGATTTAAAAATTTGGAGGCATTACCTCCTAGGAATAATATTCGTACTTATGACAGAGCAAAGTGGGTTGAGATACTTGTTTGACCATCACAAACTCAATGCCAGGAAAGCTAGGTGGATGGTTATCCTTAGTGAATTTGATTTTGAAATCAAACATATTAAATGAAAGAAAAATAGAGTGGTTGATGCCCACACTAGAAGTATGAAAGTGATTCACTTGGAATATGTAAGTACCTATGAATCAGACATCAAGGAGAGAGTTAGAAGTGCACAAGAAGTAGATGAGTTTTTCAAAACTGTGAAAGCATGCATGGCGAAAGATCCCATAGGGATGAAGTATGAGGGCTATCAATTGTTGAAGTATGTCCTTCTAACTTACAAGGGTAGGTTGTATATCCCAAATTGTGACGACTAGAAGAGGTTCATAATGGATGAACTACATAAAACACCATACACTGGTCACCCTGGTTATCAGAAAATGATCGCAACCACCAAGAAACTATTTTATTGGTCGAGAATGAAGAAGGAAATGGATGACTACTTGGATAAATTCTTAGAATATCAGTAGGTTAAGGTGGAGCATAGGCATCTAGCAGGGTTGTTGCAGCCCCTACCAATTCTAGAGTGGAAATGGGAAACCATCTCCATGGATTTTTATCACCGAATTTCCTAAATCAACCAAGAAAAATGATGTCATTATGGTGGTTGTGAAAAAGTTGAGAAAGGATTCTCAGTTTATTCCTATAAAATCAACTTGCAAGGCAATAGATATTGCCAACATTTTCATGAAAGAGATGTTTAGACTACATGGCATGCCCAAGGAAATTATCTCAGACAGAGATACAAAATTTTCTTCAAGTTTTTGGGAATCTTTGTTTGTTGGTTTTGAAACTAAATTGCTATTTAGTACAACCTATCACCCTCAAACTGATGTAAAAATAGGAATGGTAAATCAAGTATTAGAGTACATGTTAAGGATGCATGTTATGCATCATCCTAGGAAGTGGGAAGACTAGCTACCATAGGTAGAGTTTTCTTATAATAATGACTATCAGGAGTCATTGAAGATGATCCCTTTTGAGTCTCTCTATGATAGAAGGTGAAACCTTCCAATCAGTTGGGATAACCCAGTAGACAGAATAACCCTTGGGCCAAAAATATTAAAAGAAATGGAATAACAAATAGTTCAAATAAAATAGAATCTAAAGATAGATCAGGACAGGCTGAAGAGCCATGCAGAAAAAAATAGGACTCCTAGAGAGTTCAAAGTAGGGGATCATGTGTATCTTTGAATCATACCAAGAATAAGTTCCTTGAGAATGGGAAATTATGCCAAGCTAGCACCTCAATTTTGTGGACCTTTTGAAATTCTGGATAGAGTGGGACCTGTAGCATATAGACTAGCACTTCCTCCCATAGTAAAAGCACATAATGTTTTACGTGTTTCATTGTTGAATAAATATGTACATGATTCTAATAATATAATTGAATGGTATGTGATCCAGGTGGAACAAGAGGGACAATTCTTGTCATAACCACAATTCATAATAGGTAGGAAAGAGATCTCACTCAAGAACATAACCATTCCCCAAGTCAAGGTGCAGTGGAAACACTTTGGTCGAGATGAAGCTACATGGGAATTGGAGGATTCCATGAAACAGGCATACCCATTTTTTCTCATTGTTGTACAAAAAAACCATAGTGGTAGGTAGAACACCGAGGAAGTGTTCCTTTTAAGGAGGAGGGGATCGTATCACCCATGTTTCCCCTAGATTGTAAATATTATTATTATTGTGAACAAGACTATAGACAAATCTGTCATTTGAATGTTGGACAAACAATGAACCTTGATATACAAGGTAATGTGTATATTTTGTTATTAAATAAAAGGGAATTGTGGCATGACTGTTGAAATAGGGTTTCCATATAGATCATGATGTGTGAGAGATATGGTTAGGGGAACCAATAATGGTGAGATGACCCCTGCTAGGTCACTACTCTGCTGGATATAAATTGCACAGACCCAGAACAATCTTATGGCCTAGAAAACTTAATTACTGGTCAGGATGGTAGTTGGGAAGTTTTCCTCAAGAGTCAATGAGGAGATGGAAAGAATACCCATCTGGAAACTTCCTAATATGACCCACTAAATCTTGTTGGAAAAGGAAATAAAAAGAAAGGAAAATTGTGGACAGAGGGAAAAGGAGGAGACACATGATTGGATCTGAGAAACAATCAAGAAGACAAGATAGCATGAGGCTCTTTGGTTCTGAAGAGAACTAAGAAATCAAGTTGTTCTAGGTTGAGGAGTGCTTGGAAAAATTTTTCTAATCAAGATGATAAATGAAGCTGTAGTGATTGAGTAAGAAATCACAGTAGGCTCCCTTACTTGGTGGATAGAAAACAGGACTGCCAACTTCTTATGGGAAAAGGAGAGTAACCTTTTTCCCTTGTTGTTGCAAAGATTAAGCATGATTTGTTGGACACACCGACCACACTTAGAGGGGGGGTGAATGAGTGTGGGACTCTTTTTTCACAACTCTCCCTTCACAAAACTCCTTAGTTAGAAATAACCATTTACTCATTAATTATTGTTGTCATTTATAACCAGTTAAATGTGAGCATGCATCAGCAACATATATCAGCAACATATTTCATCAATAATTCATCACCACAAGAGACACAAAGAACACAAGATGTATGTACAATTTTCCTTTTATTACGAACTACAATCCTTGGGTTATCAACAACAATTGAATAGAGTACAACTCTACAAGAGCACCAGCTCTATATTGCAAGACTCATCTTACACAACTCAACACCAGCTAAGAAGAGGAATAAATCCTCAACAGATACCAATCTGTCAACAGGTACATAACCTGTCAGTAATGTAACACAGGTATGTACACGCCCTACCAATAGTACATCTCTCGTATGTACATGGCCTATCTGTACTATAGCCTGCGTATCACTTATGAGTTACTTAGGGTTTTTCTCTTCAAGACAAACTCAGATCCTCTGCAACCTTTAGTCACAATCACTTATGTATTTCACTGTCCAATATGAACCATAACCAATCACAACACATCCAATCTTTCCAACAACTTACTCATGCTCCTCAACCATACAATATGAATGCTATTAAATCATGTATAAGCAACCAATATACTATGGAAATCATATTAGTACTGGACCATAAGAGTGCTACTCACTCCATCAACCAATACAAATCAAATAACTACATCCATACCAATAATTCCTGAAGCATTCATCATACAATATGAAAGAATATCCATCAAGACAACTACGTAACCATACCAGAGTTTCTATGGAAGATCTGAGCCCATAGAGTGAAGATTTGGAACTTGCTTCAGCCTTCAAGAACCTGATCATCAGCTCACATTCAAGTATTCATGACTTCTTCACTATATGCACTATGTCCTCCTTCATCCCACATATGTACATACTCTATCTCACTACAGTTCGTGTATGTATGCTCTCTGGCCCACTACTACTCGTGTACTCCTTCAGAAACTAGGGTATCTGAACTTATGAAACTTTCGTTGTCAAGATCTCAGACTTATGAAAACTTTTATGCGTCCATGAGATCCTCTAGACTCTCTCTCTCTCTCTCTAAATAGATCTTCAATACATGCTCAAGAGATTCATATCACAAGAGACCCTTGTCTCTTATTAATACTTTACAAGTTGCTTCCTTAGAAGCATCTTCTAGGTCACTTTTCCCACATAGCAACTTTGTCCAAATAATCACTTATGTTAAACTTTGTCCAATTTCCTACTTGTGCATGCATTCAATAGCCACTTGACCACTTAACCCTCTTTCCTCATTTTAGGGTTAACCTTCTCATATCTACTTTCCATAAATAGAAAGTTCTCCATTTATTTTATTATTTAAATAATCTTTCCTGACTTTGTCACTTTAATTTATTATTTAAATAATCACTTCACTTTATTTAAATAATATCTTCTTTGTAATCATTTTGACTTCTTTGACCTTTTGGGGCTTCAATCCATCAAATGAGGGTCCTCCAACTTCGTAAGGTCATAACTCTCAAACCGTGAGGAGTTATGTGGTGTTCCACACACCACCGGAAATAGCATGACAAGAACTATCCAACTAGGATAGTTTCACTAACAGATTCATTGATATTCATCTTATTGTTCCACATCTAAGCATGGATTCTCTAACCATACTTCTAGGATAACTCAACTTCAAAGCATCTTCCTGTGAGGGCTTTCACCATAAGGGGACCACTTTGGATTTCATCCATTTGTACTCCTTATCAACCGTGATAATACAATAATGAGTCATTTTTACATCAATCCAACTCGGGTCCATATATCAATGACAACTCATTGATCTATCTTCATCTATCATCTATCAATGACAACTTATTAACCCATCTTCATTTATGCATCATCTATCAATGACAACTCATTGATCCATCTTCATCTATGCATCATATATCAATGAAAACTCATTGATCCATCTTGCATCCATGCATGACATAATATGACTACGATTTCACTTGACATCAATCCATTCACATCAAGGACAAACCATACTTCATCAATATACTATGACAAGAGAATGTTCATTTGACATCAATCAACATCAATCATTTGAAATCAAACTTTTGACCTTTGACATCAATCAATCATCCTTTGGCATCAATCATCAATCGATCAATCATCATTTGGCATCAATGACAACATCATTCAACATAATCCCTCTCATGGCATCATGATCTAGCTAGAGGGTGGCCCGTTGAGGAATAATCCAAGAGAAATTGTGCCTATGGTTGGGTGGAAAAGGGAATCCCTTTCAGTAGTTGCCAGCTTATTCCCAAGTTTCATATAAGTGTGATTCTGAGTTTATATTGTATTAACAGGTTTTGTCATAATATGAGTTTTCTTGAGCTAAGTGATGGCATAATTTTTTTATCTTTTTGAATGGTAAAAATTGTAACTTTGACGGCCTTATGGCCTGGGAAATTTGAAATAGAATTTGAGTAACAAATTATGTCAATGGATTTATGTTTAAATCTTGTTTAGAAAAGGAGGACTATTATTAATGGTTTTTAAATGAAATTGGGGTAGAAGGGGAGCTGATCTTATGACTTAGCCTATTTGCGCTAAACCTCAAAAAGGATTTTCCAAGGATCAAGTCCCTGAATACAAAGCCGGGACGAACTCTATAGGACTATTTTGAAATCATCCATCCCTCGAAATCCCTATTATGTTATAGAATTTTAGTTCTATAGATGAAAGGTACTTTTGTCAACCCACTTTACCATGTGACTTCATGACCAAAACCACGGGTGTAACCAAATGTTAGTTAATATTTTGAAACATATCCTTCTGGGGCATGCAAAGGTCCCAAGTGACCATAAGCCTGAAACCACAAGATTATTACCTTTCATGTGGGCTTGCTGACTTGACTCCTCGAGCCACTAGGAGTCTCATATGACCAAGACCTTGGAACCCTTCTCTACACTCAAATGGAGATGATATTTTGAGCTTCAGGACTTAGAGATGTTGGAACCTCACAACATTCAAATCCTATCAAAGGAAACCTGTCGAAACGGTGACTGGACAGTTTAATCAACAAGTGGTGGTCTCTTATCTATTATCGTGGGATGTGCCTTATTGTTAAGCAATTACCAACATTTGACTGTGGGTGTTCCCTTCACCGTTGATCATGCTCATAGATCGATGGTGTGATTTTCATCCTTTTCCTCTTATGGATCCAACGGTGGGGATGCTACCCGAATTAGCTACGTGAACGGACGATGGGCAGGATTTCTCGATTTCACGACTTTGTGACTCTTGCAATCTATTAAGCCATAATATTGGCTCATTACCCCTTAATTGGGACATATTACATTAGTAATTTTATTTTATTTATGCCGGATTTATTCCATTAGTTGTAATTATACCTCCTAGCATCCTATATATACCAAGGAGACATTTTCATTTGAAATCATCTTGTACTTGAACATTTATGTAGGGTAAAAGGAGGTTTCCCCCTTGAAGAGGCTTATTATATGAAATTCTCTATTTTTCAAGGCATTGAGTACTTATTCTGAGGTTTTTCTATGTTATATTGATATTTGGTTCTTAACATTTGGTATCAGAGCTCAAGGTCTTGGGGTTTCGCTGCTACATCTGAGACACCGTGGAATTTTAGCTATAACTTTTTTCTACAATGATTCAGAAGGAATGGCTTGGAGGATATTTAGTAGACAGATCAAGGTACATTGGCTTAAAATTTCAGGTCCTAAGGACATATACTTTCACAGATACATCCTTTGTAAGATAGGGTTCTAGAATCATTCTGAATTGAGTAATTGCGGAATTTTCACTATAATTTTTTTCTGTAACGTTTCAGACCCTGAAATCTAGAGGATATTCTCATAAATTAGTAAGGTATCTCTGGTAGCAATTTCAACTTCTGGGTCATCTTAAATTTGTCGATACACCCTGTGGAAGATAGGGTATCTGACTAGTCTCATGCAAGTGTTCTGGGTAAAACAATAATAAATTCTTCCTAGAGTATCAAAATTGAGTGTGACCAGTTGCATTGGATAGTGGATAGCCCGTAGTAGTTCTGGTATGAGTTTCATAATTTTATATCAATTATTTTGTGTGGGGTATGCTATACAAGTGAGATATCCTAGAAAGGACAAAAATCATAAAGTTGTGGGGAAGTTACCGTAAATTCCACTTGGCACATCCAATTTTTATCAGGCCTGTGGCATTGAAGAGAAGAAATATCAGAGACCTACAAAAAATTAAATTCCATACTCAGAAGGGCCAACATTTTGGAGATACAATAAAAGGAAGATTGTATAGCAGAACCACCTCAAAATCAAGGTTTAAAGTGATACTTGGCCAACATGCCACCAAAAAGGGAACTTCTACACCAAATAAGCCTCCATACAATCCTACTTGGACTTTTGATGAAGGTGAAGAAATGCATAGGGACATAAATGATTTACAAAAGAATATAGAAACCAAAGATGAACTACAAGAGATGATGGATTCAATGGAAGCTAAGTTGGATACTAAGATGGATGGTTTAAAAGGGGAGATCATGGAAGGATCAAAAAAATTCCTAATAGAGAGGACACCTAAAAGTGAAAATGTATCCCATGAAATTCATGATGAGGACACAAGGAAGGTGAATCAAGAATGGAGAAACTCCAACTTTGGGTTGAAGACCAACCACATTCCTAAGATCAATATGAGGAATTTTGATGGCAAGGACCCAATCACATGGATACTTCATATGGAAAAATTATTTGATCTACATAATGTGCCACATACACAAAAGATACAAATTGCTTATCTATATTTAGAACTCAATCAATTTGTATGATATCGATGGCTTTGTTCTCGCAAATCACTTGTCACTTGGACAATTTTCACGGAAGAAATGATAGCACACTATGAGGATACAAAGATCAATACCTTCTTTAGCCAATTGATAAATCTCAAGCAAAAGGGTTCAATTACCGAGCACATTGAGAACTTCCAAAGATTGAATATAAAGGTAACATATATTCTATATGAGCACTTGATTGATGTATTCATAGGAACTTTAAAGGATAATATTCAACATGAGGTTCACCTTTGGGAACCCAAATCATTGGAGAATGCATTTAAGGTGGCAAGAAATGTTGAAAGTAAAAATATGGCTATGGCTACTAGAAGGACCAATCCTAACATCTATACAGAGAATAATGATCCTTATAAAACACCTCAACCTACATGGTTGACACCTCAACAATTGGAGGAAAGAAAATAAAAAGGTTTATGCTTTAATTATGACAACAAGTACAATAAGGCACATAAGTGTGGTGAGAATAAATTATTCTACATAGATTGTGAAGAGGAAGAAGAATAAGAACCATCTCAAGATGAAAACGTAGAAGCAATTTCGTTTGAAGAGTTGACTCCCACGATATTGTGTAATGCATTGGCTGGAATTAGCACTCCTCAAACCCTCAAGATCGAAGGATACATCAAAAAGAAAAAGGTAATAGTCCTAATTGATTATGGCATTACTCATAATTTCATTCACTATAAATTAGCCAAATCTCTCAATTGATTTGTATATCTAGTGCTAGAGTTTCAAGTAATGATTGCAGATGGAGGAACTATCAATTGATCAGGAAAATGAAATAAGATCAATCTTACTATGGGGTAATATGTAATGAATAGTCCAATGATTTCTATACCCATGGGTGGTGTTGATGTTGTACTAGGAATACAATGGTTACAATCATTAGGAACAATGGCTTTTAATTTTGAAGAACTTTTCATGAAATTTTCATTGGAAGGAAAATAAATTGAGTTAAGAGGTATCACAGGGAAACCCGGTAAGGTGATAAGCTCTAATGGCATGACACAATTATTGAAAAAGGGGCATCAAGGCATTATTGCACAACTATGCTCACTAGATGTTCAAACATCTAAGAGATCTATTCCTCAAGATCTCCAAGGGATCATTGATAAGCATTCCAAAGTATTTGAAGATATTCCCAAAGATCTTCCACCCACTCAAAATAATGATCATGAAATTCACCTAATTCTTGGGAGTGTTCCTCCTAACATCAAGCCATACAGATACCCTTATTCCCAGAAGAGTGAAATTGAGCACATGGTTGAAGAAATGTTAGAGGATGTCATTATTAGACCTAGCCAAAGTTCTTACTCTGCACCAATGGTAATGGTATTCAAGAAAGATAGCTCATGGAATATATGTCAAGATTATAGAGGGCTCAACAAGATCACTATTAAAGATAAGTTTCCCATTCCCGTCATTGATGAATTGTTAGATGAACTACATGGAGCAATCTATTTCACAAAATTGGGTTTTTGTTTATGGTATCATCAGATTAGAATGAAGGAAGAAGATATCCCAAAAATAGCATTCTGAACTCATGAAGGCCATTATGAATTTT